>CM070043.1:11323513-11336523 GCA_036250615.1 Ptychadena robeensis
GGCAGCAGGACAGGTCTCCCTCTATCGCCAGCACCCCTATGTGTGAAGGAGGTACGGGAGAGTACTACCCAATGGGAAGTGAAAAGACAAGAATGGTCAATTACGGAGCCGAGGGTCACGAGGGCCTGGGACGGTACGGAGTGCGGGGACACGGGCAGTGAGGGTCAGGGCAGGCGGGGCTATCAAAGAGTAGTTCCAGTAACAGTGCTATGGTCGGGATTCCAGATATCGGGTCAACGAGAGAAGGGCAAAGCCAAGGGTTCGGTACACGGGGAGCTGGTTCAGAAGAGGGATAAGGAATCGCCATATCCTCTGTAAACAACAACTGCTGCTAATCACAGCATCTTCCATTGAAGGACCCAGGGTTTTTATACCATTACTGATTACCAAACCCTACCATCTAAAGGAAATGACACTGCAGAGAGGCGGGAGGTATGTTCCTTTAATTTTGTGCACGCTCGTGCGCGTGCCTGCCATAGCAACTCAGGCTAGCGCATTTGCCAGATTCGACAATCGGCGGCGGCCAGCGATCCGCCGTGGCTGAGTGCAGAGCCATCAAAGGACCGGGGTACCCCCTGGTGGGGGTAAACCCCCACCTCAGGGATGCATCACCCTGGGGGAGACGGCGCGCCGCCTGGGACCCCACTAACCGACGGGGATCCCGACGGCGCCGCACTCCCCCAGGACTACACGGAGGCTGGACAGTATGACATTTTCATACATTAAAAAATATCCACCGAGAAACTTGTTGTGGTGCGTTATTGGGACGAAAAGGGAGGGGAATGTTAAATTGGTAATGTTAGCATCGCGTACAAAGGTCAGCCACTACCTAGGTCATGGGATAGGTCCTGCTGTGTTTGTGCCCCTGGAATGGCAACTATGGTTGCCTTAACATTTGCGTCTCATTGGGTGGTTTTTACTAGACTAGAGCCATTTTTAGAACCAGCTTGATATATACAGGGCACTTATTTATTTACGCGAAGTGATAAAGTTCTATGATGAAGTGATTTAACCTTATAGGATATAGGCCAACTGGAGCAGTACTTTGAAGCAGCTCGAGCATGGTGTTCTCACTCGCAGTTGCCTATATGGATAACAATTGAGACAGCTAGGATGACTTACATCTGGCTGTCAACATCCTGTTAAAAATGACAACTGCTTTAAAGCATTGCGCTTGCAGATATAGGGCAGTGGCCAAGTGGCAGCTATCTGTTAACCATACATTGAACTTACCATCGCTTTCATTTTATTAAAATGATATTATTACTTAGATATATGGTATACTATTGGCAATTTTTGCTTGGTTAGGCACAACCATATATATAAAGTATGTTCTTCAGTTCTACTTTATATCACACATACACCACCACAACACCGTAGGTGATACATTTTTGTAAATGTTAATGTTTCTCTATCATTTAACATTAAATACACCCTTCATGCCTGGGTTTTCTTATTCATGCATCTTCTTTTATTACATTAATAGGCCGTTGATAAAATTAGATTTATGTCCTTTGCACTGAGCATCCCATTTCACTTTGATTCTGTATTGGTGCGGGTGTTTTGCTTACTATTTCACTTAATTCAAGTTATTATGTTGAGGACAATATCCTGTATTATATCCACCAGGAGGTAAATTTCAGTACATTTTTGGAGTACACAAAGAATAGCCTGCTGAGCGTGGGATGAAATGTTAATTGATGAATATACATTAAAACAAACAAATTGATGTTAATATTGAGTGAACCTCCAGTGGAAACCAGCAGTGAGACAGCCACAGCAAGCCGGGCTTTAAAGCAAGATAAACGATTGCAGGTGGGGAATAGATTGGCTAGCTTCCAGAGTTACTCACATGTGTCTCTGTTCTGTAGATTCAAAAGAACCCCCCCCCAAAACTTTATAGAGGACTAGTTACAGTATCAGAATTTGATATTCAAATAGTTTGCCATTACTACACAGAAGTGGGCAGAGCTATTGAAAAATTTTTTACGCTTGGCTTGCTTGGTCTATGGTTATACAAATAATAGCAGCCTGGTGGCTATTTACATGTATCATCCCAGTCTCCAGTTACTAGATAGACAGGAGAGCGATGCTGCTGAGTGAGGTATCCACTGAGCTTCTTTTGCTATTATACTCAATCCAGTCATCTGCAGCAAAGCTACGGTGTTCTTGTACATGATTTCATCATTTACGCCACAAAAGTCCTTCTCTGGGGTGAGATAGAGATTTAGGCTGTATTATAGAACCTGTGCGCATTGTTATAATCAGGACTGAGGGTCGTGGCTGTAGTTGTAGTTTACCATCACAAACTAAAGCCGGACATTGCAGAGAGATATGACTAAATGGGGGACAGAGGGGAATCCGTCCCGGGTTCTAACCTTTAATGATTAAAAATGAGTTGCCGTATAATATGTCAACGCCAATATTTTTCTCAAAGTTAAAATAGCCTAGCCTACCGAAAAAAAATTGTAATCACTTGTTCTAATTGACATTCTTTGGCTTTTTCAGGAAGAAATTTGGAAATGGAAGGTGGATATTCCATAAAAAAACATCAGGGATCCGGTTCTCTGGTGATGGTGAGATGGTTCCATGTGGATGTGCTGTATTTATAAGTTACATCAGGTCAGGTCATGTTTTTGCCCATGACCATAATTATTGGTTGTCAATCACATCTTTGGTTTTACAAACAAAAAATTTTGGTTGTAACTAAAGCTTCTTAAGTCAAGGCGGTGTAACTCACTGCATAGTGTTTCGAGACCTTATATAAGGACACTCTGTACATCATCAACAGTAGGATTCAAAACGTTCTAGCCCCAGATAGTGCTAAGCAATTGGTTTGTATTACTGTATAAATCTATGTTGGTTAGAAACCTCTATGTTCCCAGCTCGGCGTTCCTTTTTAGAGAGTTTAGGAGTTAGATAGCAGTAAGGCCTATTCCATACAATTTTGTGGTGATGTCACATATTATTATCTTTATTATGATTTATGTTATATAGCGCACAACATATCAACGCTAGCGCTGTTGTACCACATTGTGAGTTGGAAGAGTAAAAACAACACACATACACCACCCCATTCGGGCCGGTTTGACATAAGGACGGAGTCGAGGACCACTGGCCCGGACGGGCTTACATCTAATAGGTTGGGGAACAAGGGTATACAATAGGTGGGTGGGGGGGGGGGGGGGGGCCTTGGCATGGGTGGTGATTGTTAGGGGTGAGAAGAGGGATTATGGCCCAGGCTTACTGGATGGTGTGGTTTTGGGGCTTTTTTTTTTTAAAGTTGCCAAAGGTATGGAGCAATGTCTAATGCGGGCGATGAGGAGAGAGAGAGAGTTCCAGACGAATAGGAGCGGCCCTAGAAAAAGTCTTGGAGCCGTGCAGTGTAGTGTGATGAGGTTATTAGCGGGGATGTACTTCGTCGGGTCCACTGGGGACGCGGAGGGGGCGGGTGGTTAAGGGGTGTATTAGTGGTACCAGGTGTGGAGATGGTAAGGAGGGGACAGGCGGTGTGGAGTTGATTTAACAGCCAAGGCACAGGCCTTTACATTTCATTCTCTGGGGCAATTGGGAAGCCAGTGTAGAGATTTGCGAGAGGAGAAGCAGAGCTGCCAACCATGTTGTTTAGTGCTCTCCAGCTCAAATCCCATTGACTATCATTGTAGAAATCCGCCGTGTGGATTTATTGCGTGAAATTTTTTTTTCTTGGGAGTTTTGCCATGGATTTCCCTCTGTCATGTCATTGTCCAGGTGTTAGACCCCTTGAAACAACTTTCCCAACACTATTGTGGCCAGAAAGGGGTCCCTTTGTTTTTTAAAATTCGCCTCCCATTGAAGTCAATGGCGGGTTCGCCGGTTCGCCGGGTTCGCGAACATCAAATTCCGGGTTCGAGCCATCACTACTCTCTATATCGTGATGTAAACTAGGTGATGGAAAGAGTTGGTTTATATTGTTTACCTTTTTTAATAAAAAAAAAATAGTTAATAAATAATTGATATTATTGATTGCCCAACCCAGCATAACATTTTCTAATTTAAATGATGGTCCTGTTTTGCTGGATGTAACATGGAATATCTGCTTGTTTCCCTAATGGTTTTTAGGGTTCCTTCAACATTCTTTGCCTTTCTCTACTGACATGGATTATTGTTAGTTAACATAATTGAAGCTTTTACCTCAATGCAATGTAAATAAAGCTAGATTTAGAACATCTGTATCAGTTATTAAGACATAAGGTTACATTATAGGCCCCTCTAAGGTAAAAAATAGTGATCGTTTTAAAAGATTCATACTATTTGCTCCCAATCGTGTACTTCTTTCTCTCCTAGTAAGTCCATAAAAATAACTAATATTTCATTTATTATGTATGAAGAGTTAGAATGTACACTGTCCAGAAGACACTCACATTCTTACTGTTAATGAGAATCCAGTGCGTTTGTAATAGATTTTCTGACTGCACTCAATAATCAGATGCAAATTCTATGCTAATCTAGAGAAAATCCTATTCACTTAGTTTTTTGGGCATCTTTCAGATAGACTTTGACATATGGAAGTGCGCAACTTTAAATGCTTTCAGAAGATTGGAAGAGAAAAAAAAAACGTCAACAGTGAATTGCTAAAGGAAGTCAGTAATATAAAGTAATTCCACTGACAAAAGAGTCAAGTTTATAAAAAAAACTGGCACAAAGGAGTATATGGCTGTCCATGAGAACCACTGAAGCTTTACTTTTTCAAATCTAAAGTAGAAAAAGCAGAGTTGTGGGCAACAGTTCCAATGAGGTCATGAAAATGGCGGCATGTGGAATATATATATTTATTTATTTATGTATATAGATATACCATCTTACTCAGTATGTGCTTTGGTTTGTTGTAGACACTTCAATTAAATGAATATGCACTTTAATTACATGAATACCATGACAGTATACCAGTTTGCCTTTTCCTGTTATGGAGAAGTAAGGGTTAAATTCTAGCACCCTATTTTACTTTTTAGGTTGTCATTACAGTTTATAGAAATAAAAAATAAAAAATCAAAACACAGGGCTCTCTATTCCTTTTTTGTCCCCATCCCAAAGCTGTCTTTAGTCACACTATTTGCTCCTTTGCCATGACCTTAGAGGGGCTTAACCCTTTCACTGAAACAAACACAGAGCTGGGGATCAAATCGGAGTTCTTGTATCCCATCTCTCCCCCTTTGATCTCCAGGCTACGGAGAAATGATCAGCCGATTCTAAGTCCTCCCATGTGATCCGTGTTTTTGGAAATTTGTAGAAATTATTCCTAATCCTATTAAGTGTCCCAGGGCTGAACTTGCATTAAATATAGAGAAGCTTTTTTTGTTATCAGGAGGTGAATAATAGAGGGGGGGGGAATTCAAAGCGCCTTCTCACCACGTTATGGGAATGCGGCCAGTTCATCAGAATTCTATTAATCCTCTTTGATGGGTTCCACCTTTCTTCAAGAATCCCCTCCTCCCATTTTTAGGGGGGCTCTGAGCCACATCATTTTCAGGAGCCCAAAAAAAATAAAGCTAAGTTGTTAACATGAATATTGCACATTTCTGAGCCATTAAAACAAGAATGGAGAGAAGGTGGCTCTTTTCTGAGATTGAGAATAACCAATTTTCACCTTTCTGTCTTTCTTTGCCCAGAACGTAAGAAGAGAGTGAAAAGAAAGCCCCGTCCTCAGCCAAATTCTGGATGACAGTGCGTATCGGTCCTCAGTAGATTCTTCTCTTTCTGATGCCAATCTTTTTGGCTTGTTTGTGACATTTGTGTCAATGAAAGGGTGGATTTCCTGGCCGATTAACAAGAGGAACAAAACATATAATGTGGCTCCCTTTTACCCAGGGATTTGTTGCTAGGTGGACAGTCTCAATTTTCGGATGAGGTTTAACCCCATTTCTGCTGGGGTCATGGATAAAGGGAAAATAGCAATATTTTAGGTAAGCAGAAAATATACAATCTGCAGGTCAGTCTTAATTAACTCTTGTCACAGCCAAATTCAATGGTAATGAAAGAAACGTTTATTGATAAAAAAAAAGACTAATATGATCAATAAATAAGGTATAGGTTGTAGAGTCACAGTACTTTAAGGGCACCATCACTGAGAGCGGCATAAGTTGAAGAATTAATGTCTAGTTGTACCCACACACCACATAACTATTTGTTTACTTGTATTCAACAAGTTGTACATTTCACATATACCCCTTACTTTTTCTCTTTATAACTGCACAACAGGCACTTATTCTGGTACACAATCTCAACTATATTTACATTGGCCAGTTAAGACTAGAGCAGAATGTCAACAACACTAATTTTGTCACCCTCTGTTACAGAAATCACCCACTTTGTCCCTGAGCCCAGCTTGGTATATTGGGATACTATGTAAATAACATATAGACATAACATAATAACATAAATTAATAACAAATAAATAGATTAAACAATTAAATGTAAAATATGTGCCCAATAGTAGATCTATACTTATATACTCATATTACTACTTTGATGGTTGACCCTTAATAGTGATTATTAAATAATTATTAAGAAATAAGTGCATCACAAAATATGATATGATAAGATATGATATAAAGTTAGTAAAAATTTGATCAATGGTGGCTGTCCCGGGACTTGTACCACTATCAAACAACCACCAGCCAACAGGAATGTTGCTGGAGCCTTCTCCCAGTCGGTACTGATCTAAACAATTTCTATTAATTAATGGTTGCTATGGGTAGTACTGCTCCACCAAACCAATTAAGATACCCTGAAATTGATCTTAGCTATGGGATCCCTTAGGCCAATAGGGTTGTCTGAATAAAATCTTTAAATATGGACAAGTTAATGCATCCTTAGAAATTGACATACTAATACATTTAAAGGCGTAGTCACCCAACACCTTTAAATATTATTGACTTGTAAGGTTATTATACTGAAAATTTCAGACTTGGTATAGAATACAAAATCTTGGATTGCCTGAATTCAGAGGAATGAGTACTTTTTATATATAATCTCATATTCCTAAAATTATAACTACAGCAGACCTATGAGTCTTTTAAGCATTGACAAAATGCAAAGACATTTCTTGTTTCTTTGTCATACTGTGGATCAAAAGCACAATTTATCAGGTAGATTATTGCAGACAGTATTACATAATGTTATGTACCAATTGCTGTATTGCAGTGTAGGTTTTCCTTTGCAGTACCTTCAGGCAATTTATGATTTTCTCTAATGGAAATATTGTTAAAGAGATTGTCACTTTACTTATTTTTGGCAAAGTCCACACCACAACCCATTTAACTTCCCACTATGCCCACTTACCCACTTGCCTTTCTCTGTGTATCACACCATGCCCATTTACCCATTTGCCTTTCCCTGTGTAACCCACCATGCCCATTTACCCATTTGCCTTGTCCTTTGTATTCCAGAGTAACAGAGCTTTTAATCTAATATGCAATACAACTTTTCCTTTTTCGGGAACAGTTTACTACTTCTATCACTAGATACAAATATGTTTGTGAGTTTGATCGCCCACCTTTCGTTGAGGTTCTTTTCACATACTGGAACTTTTATGATATGCATACACATCAATATGAAGATGGTTCCCCACCTTTCAGCCGTAACTGATAGAGTAAGGTAATTTTAGCTTTGATCTTCTTGTGCAATTTTACTATGGAATTTGAATCCAAAATAATTGTTCTACCGCATAGGCTTGAGAGCGAACCACTGGGCCACTATCATATTGCAATACTTTGCCTGGTTTGCCTTTTCCAATTTAACCTAATCACTGGTTGTCTGAAGATTCTCAATTTCAAATCAGACTTATAAGCCTAAGACTTGTAGGTAGACATAACAAATGAACCAGCCATACATGCACCAAACAGGTAAATATTGGGACATCAACACAATTCTACCATTTTTGGCTCTATACACCACCACAATGGATTTGGAATGAAAAAAAACACAATGTGCTTTCACCAAATAAGGTGACCGGTGTAGGAATTACAACAGTTTGCATATGTGCCTCCCACTTGTTAAGGAACCAAAATAATCATCATGAATCAAACTTTCCTTTTTTAATAATTGGTTGCAAATCCTTTGTAGTCAATTACAGTCTGAAGTCTGGAACGCATAGACATCACCAGATGCTGGGCTTCATCCCTGGTGATGCTCTACCAGGCCTCTACTATTGTCTTCAGTTCCTGCTTGTTCTTGGTGCATTTTCCCTTCAGTTTTGTCTTCAGCAAGTGAAATGCATGCAAGTTCAGGTGATTGATTTGGTCATTGCAAACATTCCACTTCTTTCCCTTAAAAACTATTTGGTTGCTTTTGCAGTATGCTCTGGGTCATTGTCCATCTGAACTGTAAAGCGCCATCCAATGAGTTCTGACGAATTTGGCTTAATATGAGCAGATAATGTTGCACGAAACACTTCAGAATTCCTCCTTCTGCTTTTGTCAGCAGTTCCATTAACAACCATACATACCCACACCATGACACTCCCACCACCATGCTTCACTGATGAGGTGGTATGCTTAGGATCATGAGCAGTTCTTTTCCTCCTTCACACTCTTCTCTTCCCATACCTCTGGTACAAATTGATCTTGGTCTAATCTGTCCATATGATGTTGTTCCAGAACTGCGATGGCTTTTTTAGATTTTGTTTGGCGAACTCTAATCTGGCCTTTCTGTTTTTGAGGCTCACCAATGGTTTACATCTTGTGTTAAACCCGCTGCATTGACTCTGGTGAAGTCTTCTCTTGATTGTTAACTTGGTCATCCATCACAGTTGTTTTCTGTGGTCTTCTGGGACTTTTGGTGTTGCTGAGCTCACCGGTGCATTCCTTCTTTTTAGAATGTTCCAAACAGTTGTTTTGGCCATGCCTTATATCTATGTTTTCTCTCTGATAGGTTTGTTTTTTTTAAAGATGTTTTATTTACATTTTAAGGCATTACATTTACAACTGAATTGATAAACATACCCCTTTACTCCAAATACATTATAAAATAGGTCACATGCACATTTATGGTCTAGTTGATCCTCAGCACATACTTCTCCCTATACTCTATTTGACCAGGGAGTTTTCTAAAATAGATGCTCTTTCAGGTGGTAATTTAGAATGCAATGTTGGGCCAGATATTAAGTTGTGATGGGTGCCCGATTTTATGCAGTGAACCCAGTTTGGGTAAACATTGCCTTTGTGTACTTTGCCCTCAAGTTGCTTGGAAAGAGGAATATCCTTTGCGAGTTAGGGCAATTTTCCTATTGACTGTGACATGGCGATCTCTAGCCAATGGGATAACTGCCTGCTGTGTACCCTAACAATGGGTACACAAGCAATATTTACCTTGCCAACCAAGCAATTGGTAAATACATAGAGGGCAGCTTTTACCTTTTGTAGAAATGTCAAAAAGATAATAATTTAAACCAAAGTGGGGTAGGATTTACACCTCATCCCTAAAGATCAGAGACATTGTGAGTTAGAACTTCCTCTTCTAGCATTCTTTTGACATATTTGACATGTTCTTTATTTTTATTGTACTGTCTGTTTAGATCAAATATGAGATTCTATATCAAATGTTTTCCTGAATTGTTATTCCTGAATACAAACACACTGTCCGTAATAGATTACATTTTGGACCACAATGTAGCTGAACTGAAAGGTTTAAAAGTACAATCTACCCTTTGCAGGAGACGTTCCCCTTTGTTTGGGAGCCTTTCAAGTTGGCTTATTTGGCCATCTACCTGACAGCTTCGTATGATTCCCTGTCGCAGCGAACTACATGCCCATAATGGTCTAAAACTAGAGCCATGCTGGAGGCCTGGAAAAAGTACCAATTTTCATCATGGCTGGTCCGTATCTCTCGGCGCTAAATGACCGCTACTACCCAAACTATTGTCCCTTCCAGGTTCTCCCCGGTGACGGTCCCGCCTCACAAATTTTTTAAATGCCAAGATACCCACCCGATCAACCTACTCCCCCCCCCCCCCCGCTCGCCCTTTCGCGCTCTTGCTCTCGTTCTCTCCTCTTTTCTCTCTCTTATTGAAGGTTTTTGAATTGTGGCTTTTGTTTTTTTTTAATTTTTATTTAAATTTGACATCGTTCATGCGTGCCCTGCCACTTATTTTACTGAACTATGCGCATTATGTATATTGATGTATAGCGGGTTCGCCCTCCGATGCCTTGCCTTTTTCTCTGGGCTTAGGGAGTTTTGATGAACCTCTACTGTGCACATTACTTCTGTTTCTCATGTACTGTAAAATTGTTTGAAAACTTTAATCAAAATCTATGAAAAGAAAAAGTATAATCTACCTAAATTGCAGTTTTCCTTTTTAGAAAGCGCAGTAAGACAGAATCAATGAAATAGAACTTCCTGTAAGTCATCTTCTGGTAGAAAAAATTTTGGCTGCCCTACAGGAAGTTTTAGAAGGGCATCCCTGTAAAACACAAAGAGATCACGTATATAATGTGGCATTGTAAAAGCCGGTCCTCTGAATCAGAGCAACCATGCTTTGCAACTTATACAATCATGGAAAAAACACTCTTGTGGATTAACTGGATGTAACGGTTTTCATTTGCCATGGTCATAACTACAATCCAGTAAATGATAAAATGTGTTCACTGTTTGTTATATTGTCAGCATGTTGCTAACATTTTAAATTTCTTTTTTTGTTTTCCTTCATTAATGTACACACAGCAACCCCCCTATTGACAGACAACCACAGATTTTTTTAGATTTATTAAAAAAAAAACAGAATATCACATGGTCCTACGTATTCAGAGCCTTTGCGTGACAACTCATAATTTAACTCAGTTGTCTGTGTTCTTTTAGATCATCCTTGATATGGTTCAGCACCTTCATTTGCAGTCCAAGCTTGTGTGTCCTCAGTCGTGCTTATGGCAAGTGGCCTGAATAAAAGCCTCTCCTCAGTTCGGCAAATGAAAGCCTCATGGCGTTTTGCTAACAAACACCTGAAGGACTCCAAGATGGTGACGAAATAAATATTATCAAATCTGATTAACCCAAGATCAAAACTTTTTTACCTATTCTAAGTTGTATGTGTGTGTAGAAACCAGGCACTCTCATCATCTGTCCAATACAGTCCCAATAGTGAAGCATGGGTGGTGGGCAGCATCAGCTCATGCTGTGAGGTGGAGCTCAAATGGCAGGGACAGGAGGAACATTGGTAAATCAAGATAAGTGAATGCAGTCAAGTACAGGATACCTGGACGAAACCCAAGGAAGGTTTTCCTTCCACAAGTACATGACCCTAAGCACACAGTAAAAATAACGAATGAGTGGCTTCACAACAACTCCGTGACTGTTCTTGATTGGCTCAGCTGGATCCCTGACTTAAACCCAATTGAGCATCTCTGGAGAGACCTAAAAATGTCTGTCCACCAACGTTTACCATCCAACTGGACAGAACTGGAGAGCATCTGCAAGGAGAAATGGCAGAGGACACCCAAATCCAGGTGGGAAAAACTTGTTTCCCAAAAAGACTCATGGCTGTATAAGATCAAAAGGTGCTTCTACTAAATACTGAGCTAAGGGTCTGAATACTTAGGACAATGTCATATTTCAGGTTTTCTTTTTTAATAATTCTGCAAAAATGTCCACTGTAGATTGCCCATATTCTTTAAATTTTTATTATTAAATGTGTTTTTGGATTGAATTGGGTCACTTGGATAACTACAGAGAAACATTAATAGCTATGAAAGGTTGCAGTTAGGGGTGTCAAATTGGGAATGTAAATTACTAATTAAAAAGTGGAGTGGACTTCTAGGGGTGTTGGAGATCTGGGGAATGAATGAGTTGGCATATGTAAGCGTAAAATCTAACAAGAGAAAAGCACTGTGTGACAGTTTGAATATGACTTTGAAAGGTTGACTGCAGGTAGTGTCAGGGGTTAGTTACTAACCCCCAAGATTTTTAGGGATGCACTACTAAGGTATGGGATCTGTGAAAGTTACATTTGACCCATAGACAACAGTTGACCTGTAGATGGAGACAGCTAATCAGAGGCTGGAAGCTGAAGCAGAGAAAGATTGCACTTAGAGAAAACAACGCTACATATGCGGTGCGTACCAAACACTATCTCCTGGTACTCATCTGAGTAGCTCTCTAAAAAAGTTATGTGCACCTCTGACTATAGTATAATGTGTTATAGAATCCGATATAGTATGTTACAGTGTCAATTTTGTGTATTGCCAGGAAAACCAGTAAAATGAATGATAAACAATTCACAAAGCATATGTTATAAATTGTTCTATATAATTTGAAACTGCATATAATTGAATGGATGAGTAAATCACAATAGGACTAGGGCAGGACTGGGGACTTTTGCCAGATAGGCAAAAATAACTTAAGGCTATGTCTCCACTGGGCATCATGGACATGTCAGCCTGACTTGTATATGGTGCTCAATGGGTGGGACAGGTGCATTTTGCCAATGCTTAGGGTGCGCCACTTTAAATCTCTAGGCATTATGTGTGCAATACACAATACGCAATACAATATGTGATGGGAATCATTGCCGGCTATGACACACCTGTGGATAGAGGCACCTCATAGCCCATTGTTTTCACTAGGCAGTGTCTGCAGGCAGTAGTGTATCATGAATAATCCTTGATTGGTGGACATGGTGTGGGCTCAAGAGGGCAGGGTCCTCTTCTCCTGTGTCACAATTTGTACTGGTATGTTAGCTTGTGTTGCCTTTCAACCCCTATGTAATGTAAAGCAATGTGTCATATTCCTAGAGGTGTAATATTCAGATATACTTATTTTTCCATATGGTGTACCTTATTAATACTGCCCAAAGAGGGACAAATATCTTTAAGATAAAGCTAATGCTATGAGGACCTGTTGTAAATATGCCTAGTGCAGAATTAAAACCAGTCCTAAATTATACATACTCCCATTCCCAACTTCTCACCATATTGATCAAGTCTTGTAACCTTGGTCCTGGCTAGTGTTGAGCGAGAATAATCCAAATACGAATATCTTCG
>CM070043.1:11338846-11358112 GCA_036250615.1 Ptychadena robeensis
GCATTCACCCAGAAAAGCAGGCTATGTGTAAGACTGAATGTATGAATCCATTTTGGCGCGGCAATCTCCTAGCCCGCTTTCACTCTTATTGTTTCAGTGTGAAATCACTTCCTCAGGACATAATTAGACCTGCTCCATTTATTGCATTAAATGATTAGCATGCACTCCAAATGATTCTCTATATTTTCCTTTATTGCCGATGATTTTTAAATATGAGACTCGCACTCTTTAAAGGTTTAGTTTCGCTTCCCAACCCCTGAGTGGCTATCAGTAGGGATAGCACTGAGCCATGTAACGCTCTACTCCCTCTTCATTACAGGTGCTTCATAACAGCGTATGCTAATGACACACCTTAGAGACCATAACAGAACAATAATGCCGGCTGGCTCGCAAGAAAAAAAAATTAGGCAATGTAAATATTTAGTATAATGAGATACAGAGACCTAAAATTATCATCAGTTGTGCTAAAACAACCCTCTCAAGTATGAAAGATAAATTCTACATAAACAGCTAAATATACCGGTGAAGTGCATGATATGTCCACCCAGTCCAAAAATGTAAATAGACCTGGTAGCTCTACCAACGTTCTGTCTAAAGCTACCCATACACGGGTAGATTTCTGTTGTGCAAAATGAATGGGAAGCATGATGTGCTCCACTGACACATCCATTACCGCTCAAAACTTTTGTATGGGGACCCTAGTGGCCATACAAAGTATTCGGATCGAACAGGGATCCGCCAAGATGGTAAATCCCTGTTTGATCTGAATACTTGTTCCTTACACGATTTCGACCTTTTCAGGTTGATCGCCCAATGTGGGCAGCCATTGATTCCCAAAAGATTGTTCAATGATCGTTCTGCAGGAACGTGCTCACAGATTGATCTTTGGGGAACCAATGGTCTATCTATACGTGTATGCGGGCTTTACCTAGTTGTTCACCTCTGCCTTTCATTGACCAGTAACTGAGCAGCAGTAGTTGGTGTGTTCTCTCTATATCTTATCAGCTTCTTCTTATTGGCACATGTTCACAGCACTTTATCTGATTGGCTGCCAGTGCAGGAGTGTTTTTACAGGAAATTACAAGAAGCTCATACCAATTACAATTCAAAAGTATAAATAATGCACCATACACCTTTTCTTTTTTTTCTTTTTCTTCTACCAAAACCATGTAATATGAGGGCCTTTCTAAACCTTCCAATCACTATGTATTCTATCAGGGAGGACCCGGCACTACATAGTTGTTGGTAGAACTAAAGGAAATTGTATGGGGTGATCTAAAGGTGTATGGGGGGGCTTAAAATTATGTCAGCATTAGTCATATACATGCTTCTTAAGCTACCCTTACACGCAGCGATAGCTTCTTGAGCGGCCGATTGCAGCGTGATGACATCATTACTGCAGCCGGTGGCTTAAATAATCGGAGTGCACCCTTTGTGTGCCCGCCATTACTTTGGATAGATTGCCGTGCACGCCGATTGAACAGACGCAAAACGGCCCACAGATCTATGTGTGTATGGGGGGGCTTTAGCTTTGTATCTCCAACCATTCCCTTGTGCATCAAGGACATTCCTATATCCTTGTGGAGTGTAGTGGTGAGCTTTACAGGGTACAAAGTATAAACACCCACAGCCAAGACCACTGTGGGTGGGAGGGTGCCTGACTGCAGTGGATTGGAAGAAGGTCCAGCCAGGGACAAAAGGTTTTGACGGAAGTGAGGGCAGCCATTTTGTCACTTATCATCCACACCTTTCCTCTTCTTGAGGCAGTTTTTTCTAGTTTTTGTAGAGCTTTTGTGCACTTTGTATGTTACTTCATGTATGCGAACGTTACTTTTGCTGTTCTACTGTATAAACCGCAATTTCTTGTCCTATTTTTTGGTTTTCCTGCCACAGCATGTGTGGGTCCCTGACAATGCCTGTGAATGGTACTTAAGTGTTTTTTGATGCGCTGGTGGAGGGTCATTGGGGCGGTACAACATTGAGCTCTTTACAGGCACAATGACCCAGGTGGTATCATGAAAAAAAAGGTGATGGGAAGAATTTTAAATGGGGGTACTGTCAGGGATGTTGTTTTTGTCATTATATAATGTGTGAGCAGTGGTCAAAATACGGTATATCCCCTTTTAATCTGAAATATGTCACGTATCTTTATTTAAGTTTTGAAAGGGTATTTATTGTTAAAATTTTGTTACATAAATAGGAGGACTGATTTAGATCAATGCTAACCCAGTCAATAGGAGACTGATAAAGTATAGCATTGAGCTCGAATATTGTAATTTTGAATATTTTTCATGAATATCGGCAATTCGAGAAAATGCAAATATCTCGACTATGGCAATGGATATTTGTGACTTTAAGTATTCTACATTTCTTTTTACTAAACATGATCCCTCACTCCAATGCCATACATCGCGATATTTATAATGATGTTTTCTAGTGGCGATTATTCCCAACTTCAGCATATACATTGAATTTACAAATATATATTGAATATTGTTAGAATAATACTTGAATTTGAATATTGCCTATGCTGCTCATCACTAATGAAGTACTGTAAATAAATAACTAAAAATCAATACAGAGTGATCCTGTCTTCCTTTAATTTATTCTAATTCACCAGCTATGATTTATTAGCTAACTGTGTTCTATAAGTCCCTACCATAGCAGGACCTGAAAACTGGTGTAGAAATTTCCTTCTGAGACCCAATTGTCACAATTGATTGATTTTTGTGTTCCAAATTTTAATATCATATCCTATTTGAGCTTTACAAATAAATAATTGACTTTTCTTTCAAATCAATGCTATAGGCATCTCTGTCAATAGAGGTTAATTGAAGGTGAGTAATTAAGCTAATTCAGCTCTGTATATGTATCCTGATAGACAATAAAAATTTTCACATGGCTACCTCTATCACTGGTCTACATTACCATTTGATTTAGCTTTTATATTAGTAGACATGTTATTTTATATTGTTTGAAAATAGACCCAATCACTGAAATCTCAAATGTATGATGTAATTTAACGTAAAAAATATATGCAATCTTTACATTGTTTAATGTATACTATAATATGATTTATAATGCTGTAGATTGTACTGTCGGGTGACTCTGCTTTGACAGCCCTTGATTGGCGACTTCTTGTTATGGGGTGACAACAGTCTATCCCTGTTTTGGAATTATACTAATATATCACAATTGCTCCCCATAGAGGCTACCAGTCTGATAGTATAGACATGTTTCACTATTATTATCAGTAGAAAGTTGACAGAAAGACTGCAACCTATTCCAAAACAGGATGTTTTTGATTTATAAAATAATTATTATTACCACATCAGTGGTGGAGAGTTCTTTGGGTTTAACAATGCTTAAGGTAAGTCATATGAAATACTTTACTATCTACAAGGCTTGGATTGGATACATGTATTCTACCTTGACTCTTTCCCAAACCTTCACTAGTAAGCAAAACATATATATATATATATATATATATATATAAAATTTATCTTAAAGGTATTTTTATTTTCATATCTTGTAATTAACAGGACCAATAAAGACTCCACTTATTTGCTTCCAGTAAAAAGGCAAAGCAAAAAAAAAACAAATTTCTTAGGCAGCCAGCGGATTTGTTTCTTTTTAAATTTCTCCTTAGCACAAACTGTGCTTGTGTTTAAAACTTACATTTTACCCACAAATTAATTAGCTAGGGATCACTTGGACAAAGCTATCTAAGTCAGGGGTGGGCAAAGTTTTTGACTCATAGACCACAATAGGTTTTTAAATTTGACATAAGGGGCAGGCCAAGAGCAGACAGATGTGCTGGGCAACCCAGTGAGCTGATTTGAAAATGAAGCAAAACAAAGTGACCCTTAAGCTTCAATGTGCATTGTTCTATTAATTATCAATGTAAAGCATTAAACATAGGTGTTGTGCTTTGAATAAAAAATAAAAAAAAACATAGGTGTTGTGGGTGCCGTTCCTATGTCTCCCGCAGTTACCTGGCCTGTGTGGCCACCTAGGTTTGTCATCTACCCTTGTTTACCACTCACAGCTTTTCAATCTGGCCCATATTGTGTTCCCCTCTGCTTGTTTACTGCAATGGTGCCCGCATGTCATCATGGGGACAACCCATGATCATGCCACTCTGTCATACCCATGACAACGTTCAGACGTTGCTGTAAATGAGCAGAGGGTAACATAGCACAGGAGGGATTAAAGAGGTTAATATGCCAGATTTTGCCCAAGGGCCATTGTCTATGAATGATCTAAAGCAGGGAACACACAGGTTGATATTGGAGCCGTTCGATGTTCCCTGCAGCAGCGTGATGAGGTCATCACACTGCTGTCAGATATCGGAGAAGCAGAGCTGTCTCTCCAGCTCAGCCGATGCTTTGCATGGAGACCCGCAGTCTCCATGCAAAGCCATGGACATCGACCGTGGTTTACAGTCATGTCCGATATCCCTGTTTTCGAGCGAGATTGATTGGTCCCACTTAATTCAATTAGATGAGCCAAGCCTAAAATAAATATGTCAGTGAAGACTAGTGTTGAGCTCCCGATATCTCGAATATGTCGGCGGATATTCGCAATTTCGAATATTCGCCGTATGGCCATGTTTTGCGAAAATCATATTCACATTGTGAAAATAAACATAGCATGCGACCATTCATTTCGAAAAACTTTCGCAATGCGAATATGGTTTTCGCAATACTTGGTCATACAGCGAATATTCGAATTTCCGAATAGAGAATTGAATTTTAGTAGAATTATTCGCGAAATATTGCGAATTCGAATATTGCCTATGCCGCTCATCACTAGTGAAGACAACAACACTTGCACATCCTTGAGAGCTGAAGAAAAAGGAACCTGATTCAGTTATTTTTTGAACCATACTCAGTTAGCAATGACGCCCCTGTGAAAATATCCTAGTGTCATTTTCCTGTTGTATTCTTAAAAAAATTATGAAACCATGAAGACATATAGAAATATAGAAATAAATACACTGATTCCACTATCAGCATGGTACTCCGCCATTCCTTCCATATTAGCTGGAAGAAAAGGCATTTCTACATTTATCTGCAGCAATGTTTACACGTGTCCTATGATAAGTTAGTCATATCACCCATACATGGACACAATGTATAAAGCTTGCCTTCATGCTCAGCCCTCAGCTAAGGGAGTTTCAAAGAAAATAATACGGCCTCATTATTTGTCTGCTCATTTGTGAGCTTCTAGCTGTGAACTTCATGATTTACGAATTAACAACCTTTTAAGCGTATAAATATAACATATACATATATACAGTGTAATATTATCACAGCACATTCAGCTTAATCCATATGTTTACTCAATGGCGAGAGGATGCCGGGGAATACTGACTCTACCATTGTGAATTTAATGCAATCTTTGTTAAATTAGCTGTAGACATATTCAGGGAATAGATTCTTCCCAGGCAAGAAAACTCGTTTATGACTCCAACACCCTTTCTGATAATTACATGAACATGTAAACTCGAGCTGGTTGATATTTAATTTACTATAGGGTTCTGTATCACCCTATTGAATACTGACACCATTATTCATTCATTGTTGTATATTTCATTACTGTTATTCTCTTGAAGGATAATATCAGCTACTTCCTATTTATAAGCTGCCATTACTGCTCAGAACATGGTAGGCCATGCTTAGTGGATGTTGTCCACTAGTAGCCCCTTTCATGGACAAAACAAACAAATCTCAGAGACTGCTGTCAAACCATACCAGTGGACCCTAAATGTAGTCCTTATGACCAGGTAAAATATATGTTTTATATTCATTTTATTATCTGGTTAGATCAAATTTGCTTGCCATCTGCCTTAAATGGAAGTTGAACCTGTCTAGCTGTATGTTCCTATTGTTATCTATGAGGATAACACATATGCGTATACAGATCCCTAACCTAAAGAATTTCTGGAGATCAAAATTTTGACTTAACTTTCAACTTAATTTCTGAAAATGCTACATGTGCTAGAGCAATACTTTTTTTGTAATGTTAACACAACACTGCTCTACATCTCCAAAAATTTGGTCGTAATTGCCGACCATCTCTGCTAACGAATAGGTCTGAAGATTTTCTTCAGCAAATACTGATATACACAATGGACAAATATATTGTCTTTACTATTGAATTTAGACAAAAGAAAGGCTCTACTACATATAACATCAATGTTTATATAAACTAGGGTACTCTCATAGGATATACTGTGATTAGTTTTACAATATTGATCTGAACACCGGTTCACTTTAAAGTCTATTAAATCTATCCGTGTCCTATATTCCCTAGCCACCATGCAGCCGCCATTAGCCCGCCATCATGTTCACCAAATTGCACTCCTCTCCCTTTCTTCAATCTATCCTTTTAACCAGAAGACTTTGACAAATACACTGTTATTTGATAATTAGTATTTTCCAATTTAATTAACCTGTGTAATGCTCATTAAACCATTTTGAAGAATGCTGTGACAATCAGTACACATCTTAACTCTTTGAGCGGCTTTGCCGAGGTGCAGCACCTCCACAAGTTGCACAATTACTGTCATGATGGTGGCAGTTGACTCTAGAGCTGTAACGGCTGCAGTCCACCTGTGACCAGGATTCACATGCAGACATATTAACACATCTGCTGTGAGTTATATATGTTACCCAGTGCCAGACTCAACAGCCTTCTTCTCTGTTTGCTGATGGAAGTTATTTCTAAAATTCCTATATACAAAGGAATTGCTCCCTTTCATTTCATTAGTTCAAAATCAAATAATTTCACAGCTAATCTTGGATGTTGGGTAAATATTTGTAAATTAGAAGGGAGCAAGAGGTGTAAAAAATCCAATTAATTACCTTTTTCTTTTCTTTTTTTCCTTTTTATTGATTCAGATTTCAAATGGGACTGAATAGTCCCTAATGAAGTGATGTGTTTAATGCAAGGTGCTGTTTTGCACAGGAAGACACTTTGCTGATGTTCATTAAGAGCAATTCAAACCCCCGAGTGCTTGAAAGCTGTCTGTATCCTAAATAAAATACAGACGCAGCGGTAGGACACCACGGCCGGCTCTCTGAAACTAAATTACGTCCACTTGTACTGTCAGATCATTCCATAAAAGGATGCAGGGACTTAATCTAAAGAACATATCATATGGATTATTATCTAATGAAGAATAATACCCACAAGAGATTTTTTTATTTCAAAGACGATACATTCAATGGTTTATGCCAGGAGCCCGCAGGTCATAGATATCCCAACGACCACAATTGCTTTAATTATTTATTTATTTAGAACAACGTTCTTTCCATCATTGATGTCTCATTTATATAAATGGGAAGAATAAGGAGACTAACTCTCGCTTCTGAAAAATTTATCCAAAGGGGTAAAACTGACCAACTCACCTAGTTACTCTTTATCATCATCATAGACATTATATATATATATATATATATATATATATATATATATATATATATATATTCAAAAACATTACATTTGAGTGCTTTATTAAGCCAAGTAGAACCACATGGATTCGTCTAAAATAAAATAAAAAAATTTGATTTTTGACGGTGTGACAAGATAAAAGAAATTGGATGGGGAGAGACGCAAGGAATAATAACTCTGTGATCTTGGGTGAGGAAGTCATCACACGAGAGGTACAAGCTAATTTCTGGGTGGGGGAATCTTTTTGTCAAAAAGAATATTCCTGATGTTGTTTTTTTTTCTTGTGCTTACACATAGGCAGGACAATAGAGGTAACCAGCACCCGCCCTTCTAGAATTAAATTTTAGGTGAGTATTACACCTTTATAGAGTTACTATAGGGCGAATGGCATGGAAAGGGTGCTGAGAAAGAAAACATGGAGGAACAGCTACAATCTGACGCTATACAACTAATAAGCTGTATTTCATGAAAAGAATCCCAGACAAGTATTTTTTTTTATGATTGGAGATTAGCGCTCATCCAGAACAAGCAAACAATTTGTTATCGACAGAAAGAGAAAAAAAAATCACAGGAATAAACTGTACCTGCTGTCAGAGGAATTTAGCATTCGGCACTAAGCACAAGGTTTTCCCTGCGGAAAAAGAGCTTGACCAGGCTATTCTCATTTACAAAGAAGCAGGTTAAACAGTTAAACGCTAGCAAATCCTTCATAGCCCTGTGGGAAATTCCACTTTAATCCTGAACTTATAGGCGGACAATCAAAAGCCGAAAGCCTGGGTAACAAATCTGATCCGTGGTTACAAGTGTGTCCTCCTGGGACAGCAGGAGATGCTCCCTGCACAAGCCCGGGAAGGATAAATACCTTAATGATGAGACAGATAGTAGATGCGGAAGCAGTGCCCAGCTACACACATTCGCCTCCAATTTAACATTGCGTCGTGAAAAGGCAATTGTGCTGAAACTGAAGGCAAGCCAGTCCTGATTATTGAAAACTTGAAGTGTGGCTTTAAGGAATGATTAATGACAGTGTCACAGTGAAAACAGTGGCACAATGAGAGTTATCTCTAATCCACCTGCTTGCAGGCTGCGATTGGAAAAGCGGAATCCAAACGGACCCCCGTACGCTCCGATAACAAAAAAATAAAATAAAATTGGAAACATAAAAAAAATCCACAAGAAAAGTACAAAGGAGGCCAGGCACAGATAGGTGTTAATGTCACAAAGGTTTCTATGCGAGAGACAGAAATTAAAATACGTACAGAGATAGCAGTTATTTTTTTTCTGATCGCATAGAAAACCTTTTAACATTTCTTCCTATGTTTTCAGTAATGAGCCTCCCCTCCTTTTTGTTGTGTTACAATACTCGGGTGCTATCTGCTTATATTAGCAAAGGCCTTTTTTTTTTTTTTAAACAACATTTTTTTTTAAATAACCGTCATTTCTTCCAGGACAAATAACGTTCCTTGCAGGCCTCGCTTAATCTGTGCTTCCTGGGGGCTTGCAGAAAGGTGGCGGTGGTTGACGATGTGGCTCGGAGGAGTTTAGAATCTTCTTTGTTTACAGAAAAGCAACACGAAGCTCTGTCTGGCAATTATAAGTATTTAAGAATTATGGCCGCGCTGCTGCCGCCGTAACCCACGCCATTTCTGTATTTAAGACTGAATTATTTACTGCGTTTCAGCACGCGCCGCAAAAAAAAAAAAGACAGGAACACTTTCAGATCCACTATATCCACACATTAGTATTAATATTACCGCTACTTACGTGCAAGTGGAAATAATATTTGTACAGGGGCTTAATTGTCTGGTGTATTGCCACCTAAACAGACTTCAACGACTCGTTGTTCTAACGCACACAAAGAAACGTTCGTCCAATGGAATTCTCTTTAAATGACAACAGAAAAAGTATATATTTTTTATAGGGAACAGTTAGTGGAAAACACAGATAGATTGCTGACCTTAAAGGCTTCTTCTATATACAGTTTTTTTCCCCCAAAGCAAATGAAATGATTGAAATGTGAATGTTTAGAATGCATTCGTATTACACGTTAACCCTTTCGAATCTCAGCGCCTAAAATACACATGAATACGAATATAATGTATTGCTCCTGAGAAAACTTGTGGATTAGGAGACAGCTTTTGTGAGTCTCAGAATGTTAAACATAACCTCAGCCTCCTGTTTATTGTTCATGGCGAAGGCAGAGCGATGCTGCCACACCCAGGAATTTCAATGTCATTACACCATCTTTTTATTTAAACTCAGGGGTGGCCTGACCATTTAGATTTAAGAGGTCACTTTTGGTTGACCCACGAAACCTTTGTTTGTGCCAAACATCCGAAATTCGAATGGTAAGATTCTTCTAAAGTCTTCATAAATGGAAATGGAATGGAAAAGTACCTTTTTATGCTAAAATTACCAACCTATATATTTCCAAAGGATCTATATATCTAAATTACAAGTAAGCTTTAATGACTGTCAGTTTTTATGATAAAGAAATAGGAGAGGTGTTATTCTTATTTCAACAATAACTTTCTGTATCCACGGGCCAGAAATGTATTTGCCATGCTACAAGATTTCTCACACAAAGCCGCCTTGTTAATAAACGCTCTTTTCTCGAACAACATACATGACTATCAATCTGCACGGAGGACCAAACAGGAAGAAAATTGCTAATTGTTTTCATTCTTATCATTCGATTGGATGTGAAAAATGGATAAAAAGTTTTGTGCCATGCTCATGATGTCATGAGATCAGCATATATATGGCTTACATACCATATATACACAATAATATATAGTGAATATAGGTGAATCTGAATATAAGCAGAAATAATAGATAGCCTGAAAAAAGTTAATGATTCGAGTAAAAACCTAGGGTGAGAAATGCAGCAGTTTTCCACATTATATTCTCAATAAATTTGTAAATACAAGAATTCGTGATCTCCGGTCATTATTACTTTCATTATGCAAATCGGCACTGGTACATGCGCATATTGCAAATGCAATATATGATGCTTTCCCCAGAATCTCAAATATGCACGATAACAAAGATATGCAAGACTTTCTCAATACTAAATGCCGATATTCACCATACAACACTATCACATGCACACTTATTTATTACGTTCACTGCGCAAATTGGCACTTGTACATGCGCATATTGCAAACGCAATGTATGATAGTTCCCCGTACTGATGTAAAGAATCTAAAATATTTGTGTAACAAAGATACAGCACTATATTTGAGGTTTTCGTGAATGTGCCAATATTTGCAATAAAGATTTGAATATTCCCAATCAACATTACACAGCAATTGTGGTTTTGTTTAGGGATTACATTATTAGAGATGGTCATGAAATTCGGATTACCTGACTACTCCAGTAGTACTTGAACATTGTATCATCCCCAGAATTATAGATGCAGTATTGGGTTGTAGGGACATAAAAAAAAAAGTATTGCTCTAGCACCTGAACAATTTGTCATCCTTTGACTTGTGTATAAGTCCCGAAAATTTGGCTTATACTCGAGAATACAGGGTATGACTTATTTTCATTGACGTCAATGAGACTACTGTATATTGCAGTCCTCCTATGTATAGTAAAGCTTGGCACCACAAATGTTAATAATGAATTAAAACAGATATTGATAAGGAAAAAGTGATAAACTCACAAGTCTGCATATGAAAGCCAGCCTGCACTAGCCTCTGGCTATATCTAATCCCCACCTATTAGTTTGTTGGACTAATTTATATATATATAAATATATATATACATTTTTTAAAGACCAAAGAAGAGAGGGCTCCAGCTTTGTAAATAGTGCCAAGATGATGTGCTGTCAGAATCCTGGATGAATGAAACCAGATATATAAATAATGTGGCATTCATGAAGTCTCTGGTTTACTAATTACCAAGATTCTCTGTGCAAGCGAAGTCCTGAAAGGCTGCGGATAAGAGAGATGCTTTATACCTGTCTGTCACACCAGGAATCTCAGCTGTAGACTGTCACTAAACTCCTCATGTCAAAGTCTACACAAGAAGGAGGCAGGAAGGATGGAGCTCTCTCTCTTTTTTTCTTCCTCAAGGAAAGGAAGATGCATTTTAATGAAAGCCTCTGCATGTGGAACATTTGAATTGACACACAGATAGGACCAGACCCGAAGCTGAAAGGAGACACAAGAAATGACTTGTAATTACAAACTGGAACCTGCAAATTTTATTCACTCTTACCATACTATGATGCCTATTTTGTTTCCCATGTTGGCAATGCCCAAGTGATCCAATGCCCAACCTTAGGGACACCTACAGACCCAGCTGCTCTTCTTGGAATGTAATTGTGGTGATGAGATTGTGGAGGAAGCGTTAGTTTCTACACAATCGGGGTTGTCCATTGGCTGCGACATGGTGGTTTATTGGAAAGCCAGATATGGTGTTTATTACACATGTCATTAGTTTGCAATTATATCTAGAGATGGTCGAATTCTGCAGAATTTGCTTCTTAGAAAATGTTTACCCCCCCTACCAGTATGACATTTTTTTCTACTGCAAAATAATCACCCCTGCAGAATTTTTATTTAAAATCGAATTGATTTAATTCAGAATTTTTCGACTTTTTCGAAATTCAAAAATCCATGTTTATATGGAAATCTAACACAAAGTATTACATATAGAAATGCAATTAATATAAAGGTCTCACGGACCAACATTCCTAAAGGCTTAATGAACGTCCTTGAAATAAAGCAAACAGACTGTCTTTAAAATCTTTGTATTAAATGTTGTGCTTCAATATACCTACCTGCATAGCTGTTACAATATCCCCCACTGTAAACCATTCTGGGAAGATATTTCTCCAAATCTCTGCCGCAGAGGGAACTACATGCCCCTGAGCCAAGGCTGAGCAGAAGCACTTTCGCTTAGCCAGCTGCAGATGCAGGTAGCCAGCTAATAGATATATGCCGTAGCATATAGCAGGGGAAAATTCTTTTGCAGAATTTGGACTGAAAAGTCAAAATTTCCAAACAAAATTAGATTTTTGTATTTTTTGTTCATCTCTTATTATATCTTAAAGAAGACCTTTAATCAATATAAGAGTAATCAATATCATTAAACATGTATAACCAGATGATCTTTTTCATGCATTGTTACACTTTTCTTGTTCGAGAGACACTAGGTGTCAAAGAGCAAGCTTAGCACACAAGGGATTTCTCTACATCAATAAGACATCAATGGTAATTTATGAGGAAAAAAATCAGGAGGAGGGCTTTAAAGTGAACCTGTATTTACATATTCTGAATGAGCAGACGTTTTCTTTCTACGGAGTAGATCTTCGGCAAGCTACCAACCTTCTAATGTAAACAACCGGAAGGTGTTACAAACTGACTAAACCCAACTCTGAAGTGGTTTAATGTCTATAGCAGTGATGGCGAACCTTTTAGAGACCAAGTGCCTACACATCATATACACACACAAAAATGTAAACACGCATTCTATTTTCTTATAAGCTAGGAGAGAGTATGGGGTGCCGTGTGCAATAAAAAGAGAGAGGGGAAGAGAACTGAAAGCATTGAGAGCCAATAGGCTGCAGTTCTTTCCCTGGCTGATAGCTCACTTGCCCTCAGAGAGTGCACCGACTGACACCTCTGGCACATGTGCCAGAGGTTCGCCATCACTGGTCTATGGTCTAGCACAGGAGCAATGTTGTTGTGCACTTAACTATCTAGCAGTATGTAAGAAAAACTCCTGACTGGGCAGTAAAAGTCAACACAGTTCTCTTCATTAAGAACTTTCTTAAAATTCAAATTTTTATCTTTTTTTTTATAATTGGATAGCATTGTTTTGTTTTTAACAATTGAGTTTTGATTTATAAAACAATTACAATAGTTACGGTTATTAACTTTTCTTCTAGAGCGTATTAGCCAGTACTGTACATTAAGGGTAGTTGAAAGATTAAAATGCAAAGACAGACTATGCCACAGGAGAAGAGAACCCTGCCCAATGGCGCTTACAACCTAATCCAGCTCGAAGAAGCTCGGCCGAACAGGTTTACAACATGTTGGAAGACCTTGTTCGATTTGCATTACTTTGTATAAGGACCCTGGTTCCCCATCAAAAGTAGTGGCCGATATCGATGACGCAGCAATGCGATATAGATGAAGTTTGAGCGCAGCCCTGTTGCACAGGGATGTACCAATGTATGCCCAGTATAAGAGGTTGGTATACAATGTGTAGCTATTGTTTCCTAATAGCTGCAGACTTCCCCCTCAGCTTTGCATTTGGCAGGCAATTGTCATGTAAATAAATGACCACATCAATGATTATAATAATATTACTTATGTGGCAATCTGTGAACACAGGATAAAGGTAATTGTGCATGCTCCTTAAACTTCAGACAAGCACCAAATGCCCTCCCTCTACCATCTTTAATATTATACAATGGTTAAAAAAAGCGGAGTAGAAATGTAGGGGTTTTTAACAGTAAAACTTTGGAATGCTTTATCAAAAAAAAAATCTCCTACAATGAGTAATATGCAGGTCTACTAAAAGGGAAATATTTTTACTGACCTTGGAGGGTAATGAAGGATTTTTTTCCCATGTGGCAAAACTGGCAACAGTTTCCCATGTCTGGAGCAGAGCCGTGAGAGCTTAGAGGTTGAATTATTTCATTCTTATTTCAACCTTATTAACCATGTAACAGCCAAAAGAGAAGCCAGTATGATGAATTCCGCTTGGCATAGTAAATAAGGTAAAACTGAATTCCTGGTATCCATCCAATTGTGTGCAAGAAATACACAGATTTTGAACATTTCCTCTGAATATGAAATGGTTTATTCAATCTACTGCCGATGAACATCCAATATTTCTTCTGACTATATGTGTGTGTCATGTAATACATATGTTATTTGTATTAGTAGGTCTCACACAGTCATCTATAAATTCATTATTATTATTAAATATATTCATGTAAAAATAGAAAGAAACAATAAAACAGCTATAAAGGATTGAATTGTATGAATGGCTATTCTTTAGTACACAAAATATTAAAATTATCTTTGTATAACTGAAGAGAGTTGTGTACACATATTTTATTTGTTACTACAACTTTTTGTTGTTTACATTGTTTACAAGAAGATAGATAGATAGATAGATAGATAGATAGATAGATAGATAGATAGATAGATAGATAGATAGATAGATAGATAGATAGATAGATAGATAGATAGATAGATAGATAGATAGATAGATAGATAGATAGATAGATAGATAGATAGATAGATAGATAGATAGATAGATAGATAGATAGATAGATAGATAGATAGATAGATAGATAGATAATGCTTCCATACTGATCTGCTCCTACTGCTGGTCTAGTGAACGACTTCATACCCTTGAAATAGACACAAGGCAGGATAACAATGTGAAGGACGCCTTAGATATCCTTATGATGTCCAATCGTGTGTAGAGGAATTTTGCAATGACGACAGTTCCAGACTTTGTTTTATTGTTTGTAAACCTGTTGTTAATTAGTTCAGAACATCCGTGTAAATAAAAATGAAAAATGCATGAATGAATGATGAATAAATGATATAACAAAGAAAATACCTATGTTCTGTACAGGACTTAGTCAGCCATACAGTAACATGTAGATGTGACTCCTAAGCACTATGAGCTACAAAACATTTGCCATTATTTTACATTTTAAAATGCCTCTCATTACTTCTAATCTCTACCAGTCCCTTCCAATCTACATGGACCCCCCCCCCCCCCCCCCCCCCCCCCCCCATCATCACACTGAAACACCTTTCTGATAGTGACAATGGTGAACCATGCCTGTCTAATATGTGTCATCACGGCCATTCATAGTCTCTATCAGAGAAGCATGCGGCAGGGTGACAACTGGAGGGTTGTACCTCTATAGAAAAGGAAAAAAGGAAAAGGTTCCCTGTGTATAGCAGGATCATTACTTTATTGATTTCTGAATATTTTAAACAAAAAAATTAAAAGACAACTTTTGAAATGACAACATTTGATAAATTACATTGGGTTGAGAACTTTTGCAATACATAGGAGCCTATTCATCGACAAGTGTTGCAAATATTTGTAATGTATTTTATTGTACTTTAAATATTTTTTAAATTGTTCTACTGCAAAACCCTGATATAGCTCTTACTTATATTTGCTAATCAATTATGATAGGCCTGAACCAAATGTATACAGTTAACTATAGCACAACTATATGAAAGTGAGTAGGCCTTATGGGGTATACAATGAATTGTATTGAATACAATGCTACCCATCCGCACATTAGAGATGGTCGAATTTTTCGACTTGCTATCTTTGTGAGCTGATTGCAAAGCCCCTGAACTTGCTGGAGATGTAGAGAAGGGTTGGGGGAACATTTGAAAAAAAGAAGTGTTGCTCTAGCACATGTACTTTTTGCATAAATTAAGTTCAAAGTTAAAGTCGAAATTCAGATTTTCGAAATTTCTACTTGACTTTGAACTTAATTTGTGCAAAAACTATTTGTGTTAGAGACATACTTTCTTTTTTGGAGTGTACCCCCAACTGATACCATGTTGATACCATGTTCACCATGTTCAGGGGCTTTGCAATTAACTCGAAATCGGCGAAATGGTCGAATTTTTTAAAAAAAATTCGACCATCTCTACCGCACATTATAAATAAATAAAAAAAATACCAAAACCAAAATTAATGAAACTGCTCATTTACCATTTTTGGGCAGTATTGTGCTTTTCAAGGTTTACCTATGGATATACATTTATGTATGACAGAATATGTGATGACAGAATAATGCTGTTTTTGGGCACAAATTTACAGAAACAAAACACTAAAAAATAAAAGATTCCATGCTAAGTGTTAAACATGAATTTCCCATAGTAGAACCAGGTCCCAAGGATCCAAAATGAACCAAAGAGAACCAAACATACATATCAAGTACCCTGTTTAAGTACCCTGTTTTAAGACAATATTGTTTTTCACCCCTCTTTTTCTTCCCCATCCTGAAATAGAATTCTTCTTGAAAATCTCTTGTCAGTAGGCTAGCTTGTACCCTCCAAGTGAGTTCATGGCAATAATAATCTGCTTGAGAAAGAGAAGGAAGTGAGGGGTGGGGGGCTAGGAAGTTTGCAAGGGAGGCCGTTACTCTCCCTGTTTGTCTGGAGGATGCGCATGGTGGAAACTTCTATCGGGAAGAATGTGTGGAGTGTCACTTCCAGCTTTTGAAATGTGCAAATTGCGGCACTTGTGATGTCACTTCCAATAGGTTTCTACTTTTTTTAAAGGAACAAAGGGTCAATGTGAAAAATAAAATAAGCACTTAATACGTTTATCTACTTTTACAATAAGAACATAACACGTTTAGCAAATATTCATATGACTAAGGAAAGTATCTTATAAGCTTTACTGAAATATATGTTGACTTTATGAGTATGTGTTTGGCATTAATGTTTTAGGCATTTTGTTTGGGTTTGCCCCATGCCACCCATGGCTGGCAATTTGTACAAGTAGCCTATGTTGTTTATTCTTACATTTTATTATCACTTTAATATGACATAAAAAAATATACAAAGTTTTTACATTCATTCACATACCAATCCACTAAAATGCCCAGCCTGCACTTGTAAGTCCTGTACATATTTCATAAAAGCTGAAGGCTTGGTTGCGTACCTTCAGTGATGCTTGTGTAAGCACGCTTTGGGTCACATCACATTATTTACTTTCCCAAACAATGGACAAAAGAAGAAAAAAAGTGACTTGTTTACACAATTTATAACTTCAAATAAGGAGAAGGCAAATTTATTACCTGCTACCTGCAGGTACATTCCTGTTATTGTCACTTGTCAGGCAAGTTCCTTGCTGTAAGAGGGTAGGGACAGGCAGTGGCTATTGTCCTATGGCTTTGGTGTATTCGGCATGTATCTCACTTTCAGTGGCAATCCTTGAAACTCCTTTGTAGAAAACAGTCATAGGTATTTGTTTCTCAAACATCTAATTGTACATAAATACTGCACATTTATCTATTTTTTACTCAATAAATACCTGTTCACAATGATGAACAACTATATAAACTGCCACAATAATAGATGTCAGCGTTGTCACTGGGTAAACACGTTCTTCTACACTGTACACAGAGTAAATAACAATCAAATGTAACTAGCTCATGTTTGTTACATTATCACCATAATGTGCTATGTTCAGTTCCTCTGCGCTTAGGGAAGATGACACTCCATATGGCAATAGTGCCATCAAGTGGAAAACTTCAGTAGTACATAAATCATACGGACAGTAATATCATCTTAAAAAATAAAGATACCAACCAAGAACTACCAACAATAAATATGGTAAGAATGTTTTAAATAAATATTGCCTACTTTGCATGAACTAAGACTATTGAATCCCTTTGCGATCTACTGGTAGATTGTGATCTATGTGTGGTCCTAATGTAGGGCATACTGGTGTAACTGGTATTGAGTAAGAAGATCTTCCAACATTCCTAGATATGTGTTTTTCACACAGGTATGGAATACTGGAAATCCCTGTACCCAAGGATCAAGGAGATATCTGCCCATCTGTGACCCCCCTATGAGTTATTCAAGACAATGATTATATTGTAGATTTAAACTGGAAATACATAAGTAACTAGGGAAAGGTAGGTGGAGAAAACCAAACAGCTAATAGCGAGTTCCAGTTCTCAGTGACTCAACACATATTAATATGTTTTAATTGAAATAAAGCTCAGTAAAAATTTCACAATGGCACATGTATATATGGGGTACTGGTATCAAACCTTGGATTGGTGCTTTGCTCATGATAAGCTTTCAAACTTTCATGCTGCGCACTCATTGGAAACTCCCTATAATATTTGGGTGATGTTCCTTTTCATAACCAGGATGTTAGAAATTTACCAAGTGGGAGGCAGTGTAATGCAAGGTTTTAAAAACAACAGCATAAACGTGAAAACCATGTCACCGGCATTGCATGTTTTGTTTGGTTTTGTTTTCTACTTGCATTTACAGAAGCTGAAATTCAGTACTTTTCCAGTCTGACAGAATCATAGTGTGACATAAAATGGATGATTTTACAACAAAATGGCAGCCAAAACTGGACTCACACTACACCTATGTTTGTTTCTAGTTGTCCTTCTTTGTGGTCTTATATACAGACCTCTGCAGAAATGTAATAATAAGCAGAAGACAACCAGTGCAGTTTTTACTCAACCACTTAATTCCTAATAGGTACAGTGGCTTGCAAACGTATTTGGCCCCCTTGAACTTATGCAAATTAGCCACAAACATAAATAAATTTTATTGGAATTCCACTTGAAAGACCAATACAAAGTGGTGTACACGTGAGAAGTGGAACGAAAATCATACATGATTCCAAATTTTTTTTACAAATAAATTACTGCAAAGTGTGGTGTGCATAATTTGGTCTGAGTGCAGTCAGTTGCCCATAGACATTGCCTGATGAGTGCTAATTACTAAATAGAGTGCACCTGTGTGTAATCTAATATCAGTACAAATACAGCTGCTCTATGATGGCCTCAGGAGGTTGTCTAAGAGAATATTAGGTTATTGAGAAATGTAAAGCAGGCTTAGGCTACAAACAGATTTCCAAAGCCTTGGTGACTCTGGATGAGCTGCAGAGATCTACAGCTCAGGTGGGGGAATCTGTCCATAGGACAACTTTATGAAAGTGTGGCAAGAAGAAAGCCATTGTTAACCGAAAAGCATAAGTAGTCCCATTTGCAGTTTGCCACAAGCCATGTGGGGGACACAGCAAACATGTGGAAGAAGG
>CM070043.1:11360388-11391583 GCA_036250615.1 Ptychadena robeensis
GGCCCCACACAAGGGGGTCTGGAAAGTCCGTGTCGTTGGGCGGCCACATGATTTCGGGATGGCCGGCCATGATTAAACACATGGATATGTTGTTTAAAACCATTCCATGTTGCCTGGCTTTATGTTTAGGGTCACGCTCGGTCCTGCCTGTGAGAAGGTGCACCTCTGCATCCAGTCTCAGTCTTGGCAGACTCCAAAGAGGTTCTTCCACACGACTTGCCCCTGTATTGGCGCCTCCATCCATCTTCACCATCAACTAACCCAACACCACCCTACCCCCCCCGACCAGATTCCCTGTCCTGCTGAAAGAGAAGCCGATAGAGCTTGTACTGCCCCACCAATTGCACAGTGGGGATAGTGTGTTCAGCCCTGATGTTGCCAGTGTTAGTCAGTCCGCACACACATAGCGCTTGACTTGCATTTTGGCAAGAAGTTATTTTTGGCCTCATTGACCAGAGCACCTCTCCACATGTTTGCTGTGTCCCCCCACATGGCTATTGTGGCAACACTGCACAATGGGACTACTTATGCTTTTCAGGTTAACAAAATGGCTTTCCTCTTGCACACACTTTAATAAAGTTGGCCAGTATGGAAGATTCCCCACCTGAGCTGTTAGATCTCTGCAGCTCAGCCAGAGTCACCAAGGCTTTGGAAATCGGTGTCGCCTAAGGCTGCGTTACATCTCACCTAACCTTAATATTCTCCTTAGACAACCTCCTCGCAGGCCTCATAGAGCAGCTGTATTTGTACTGATAGGTAGATTACCACACAGGTGCACTCTATTTGTAATAGCACTCATCAGGCCAATTTGTCTCAGGGCAACTGACTGCACTCAGACCACAATTATGCACACCACCACTTTGCAGTAATTCTATTTGCATACAAAAAACATTTGGAATTCATTGTATGATTTTCGTTCAACTCACTCACGTGTACACCACTTGATGGTTCTTTCCAAGTGGAATAATTCCAATAAAATTTATTTATGTTTGTGGCTAATTTGCATAAGTTCAAGGGGGCCAAATCCGTTTGCAAGCCACACTGTACCTATTAGAATTAAGTGGTGAGTAAAAACCTGCACTTGGTTGTCCATGTTGCTCTATTATTAAATTCTCTGCAGAGTCTGTACAGATAAGACCACAAAGAAGGACAACTAGAAACAAACATAGGACGTAGTGTGAGTCCAGTTTTGGCTGCCCATTTGCTTGTAACAATCATCCATTACAGGGTCACCACCTATGATTCTGTCGACTGGAAAAGTACATGAATTCAGCCTTCTGTAAATGACAAGTAGAAACAAAACCAAACAACAAACAAGCAATGCCTACGGCCCCCCCGGGACATGGTTTTCACCGTTTATGCTGTTGTTTTAAAACCTTGCATTTACACTTGCAGCCCACTGGTACATTTTACTACATCATGGTTATGAAAAGGACACTCACCCAAATATTTATAGGGAGTTTACAATGACGTGCGCACGCATGAACGTTGGAAAGCTTATCATGACGCACAAAGCACAATCCACGGTTTGATACCAGTTAGTACCCCATATATTACATGTGCCATGTGAATTACCCAAACCTAAGTTACAACATAAACATCCCGTGACCTAAGACCAATTACCGCCGAAACAACATAATCAATAAACAATTAATAAATAACCAAACTCAACACACCCTTTACTGAGCATATTTCAATTAAAACATATAATATCCCGTGTTGAGTCACTGATAACTGGAACTCGCTATTAGCGGCAGTTGGTTTTCGCAACATACTTTCCCAGTTACTTATGTATTCAGTTTAAATATACAATATAATTTCATGGCTGAATAATCAAGGGGCGTCCACAGAAGGGCAGATATCTCCTTGATCGGGGGGTACAGGGATTCCAGTATCACCACTACCTGTGTGAAAAAAACCACATATCTAGGAAGTTGGAAGCTCTGCTTACTCAATACCCAGTTACCACCAGTAGCCTACATTAGGGACCAACACATAGATCACAATCTACCCAGGGATCGCAAAAGGACTTCCAATAGTCTTAGTTCATGCAACAGTAGGACTAATTTATTAAAACACATTCTTACCATATTTAATGTTGGTAGGTCTTGGTTGGTCATCTTTTTTTTAGATGAGATACTGTCCGTCTGATTTACTGTACAGCACTGAACGTTTTCAACTGATGGACACTATTGCCATATGGAGTGTCATCATCCCTAAGCAGCAGAGGGGAACTGAACATAGCGACATTATGGCCTGATAACTGTAACCAAAACATGAGAGTTACATTGATTGTTATTTACTCTGTGTTACAGTGTGAGAAGAAACGGGTTTACCCACGTGACAACGACTGACATCTATTATTGTGGCCCGTAGTTTTATAGTGTTCATCATGGAACAGGTATTTATGAGTAAAAAATAGCATAAATGCTGCAGTACACTTAGTACAATAGATATGTTGAGAAACAAATACATATGACTGTTTTCGACAAAGGAGTTTCAAGGTGCCACTGAAAGTGGATACATGCCGAATACCACCAAAAGCAATAGGACAATAGCCACTGCCTGTCCCTACCCTCTTACCAGCAAGGAACCTTGGACTGCACAAAGTGAACAATAAACAGGAATGTACATGCACGCGTAAGCAGGTAATAAAATTTGCCTCTTCCTTATTTCGAAGTTATTAAATAGTGTAAACAGTCACTTTTTTCTTCTTTTGTCCATTGTTGAGGGAAAGTAAATAATGTGATGTGACACTCAAAGCGTGCTTACACAAGCATCACTGAAGGTACGCAACCAAGCCTTCAGCTTTTTATGAAATATGTAAAGGACCTTCTCTACAGTGCAGGCTGGGCATTTAGTGGATGGTATGTGAGCTGAATGTCAAAACTTTGTATTATTTTTTTATGTCCATATAAAGTGATAATAACAGTAAGAATAAACAACATAGGCTACGGGCCTACAAATTTGCCAGCCCATGGGCGTGCATGGGGCAAACCCCAAACCAAATTTTTTGGGGGGGGGGCCTTAAAAACCATATTGCCCAGACCACAACACCATACTCAAAATTCAACATTATTTCAGTAAAGCTTTATTAACAGATAACTTCCTTACGTCATATGAATATGTGCTAAAACCGTGTATTAGTTCTTATTGTAAAAGTAGATAAAAAAACGTATTAAGTGCTTATTTTTATTTTCACCATTGACCCTTGTTCTTAAAAAGTATAGCAAACTATTGGAAGTGAATCCACAAGTGCCGCCACAATGGCACATTTCAAGCTTGGGAAGTGACACTCCACACATTCTTCCCCGATAGCAAGCTTTCCACCATGAGAATCCCTCGCACAACCCAGGGCCGAGACGTAACGGGCAACCTCCTTGCCACAACTTCCTAGCCCCAACCCATCACTTCATTCTCTTCCAAGCAGATGACTTATTGCCACGATAAGCACTTGGAGCGAGTACACGCTAGCCTACTGACAAGGGGGGAGATTTTCAAGAGAATCATCTTCCGGCTGGGGACGAAAAAGAGGGGTGAAAAAACAATATTCGTCTTGAAAGTTGGTACTCCCCTAAACAGGGTACAGCACGATATGTCATGTTGATGTTCGCATTGGTTCATTTGGATCCTTGGGCCTGTTCTTACTATGGGAAATTCCATGTTTAACATTAGCATGGAATCTTTTAGTTTTTAGTGTTTTGTTTTCTGTAAATTTTGTGACCCAAAAAGCATTAGTTCTGTCATCAACATATTCGGTCATAACATAAATGTATAGTCCATAGTCAAACTTGAACAAGCACAATTATGCCCCAAAAATGGTAAAGGAGCCAGTTTCATTCAATTTGGTTTTGGTATTTTTTTTATTTATTTCTCATGGTGCCGGTAGAGGGGGCACCGATGTCGAATTTTTTTAAACAAAATTCGACCATTTGTCGCCCGACTTCGAGTTAAGTGCAACAGCCCCCTGAACGATGCGGGAACATGGTGACATCAACTCGGTTATCAGTTGGGGCGCATACACTCAAAAAAGAACAGTATGTCTCTAACACAAACAGTGTTTGCCACCAAATTAAGTTCAAAGTCACAGAGAAATTTCGCAAAAACGAAAATCTGCAATTTCGACTTTAACTTGAACTTCACACAGAGCAGATGCAAAAAGTAAATGTGCTAGAGCCAAACTTTTTTTTTCAAATGATTCCCCAACCCCTTCGCTACCCAATTCCGCAACGTTAGGGGCTTTGCAATTCTCAAGCTCCACAAGATCAGAAGCGAAAAATTCGACCATCTCTAATGTGAGAGACATGGGTTGCAGTATTCACAATCAATTGACATTGTATACCACCATAAGGCCTAATCACTTTCATTAGTTGTGCTATAGTTAACTGTATTTACATTTGTTAAGGGCCTAATCATACACTTGATTAGCAAATATACGGTAAGAGTTATATCAGCGCGTTTGCAGCTAGTAGAAACATTTAAAACATTTTAAAGTACAATAAACATACATTACAAAATATTTGACAAACACTTGTCGACATTAATAGGCTCCTACTTTATTGCCAAAGTTTCTCAACACCCAATCGTAATTTATCAAAATGTTGTTCATTCAAAGTTGTCTTGTTTAATTTTGTGTTTAAATATTCAGAATCAATACAGTAATGATCCTGCTATACACAGGGAACCTTTTCCTTTTTTACCTTTTCTCTACGACGCGTACAACCCTCCAGGGTCACCCTGCCGCACTGCACTCTGATAGAGGACATGAATGGCCGTGATGCCACATATTAGCAGGCATGGTTCACCATTGTCACTATCAGCAAAGGTGTTTGACAGGTCGATGAGGGGGCGGGGGGGGGTCCATGTAGAATTTTAAACATGTAAAACTAATTGGCACAATGTTTGTGCTCATAGTGCTAGGGAGTTCACATTCTACATGTTCCTGTAGGCTAGTACTAAGTCCTGTAAGAACATAGGCTATTTTCTTTGTACTTCATTTACTTCCCATATTCATTCATGCTTTTCACATTTTTATTTATCCACGCACGAGTTTCCTGAACAATTAACAACAGGTTTACAAACCACTAACAACACAAGTCTGAACTGTCGTCATTGCAACAATCCTCTAACACACGACTTTGGACACCATTCATAAGGATTATCTAAGGCGTCCTTCACCACTTGGTATCCTGCCCTTGTGTCTTTTCAGGGTATGAACGTCGTCCATACGACCACAGGCAGTAGGAGCAGATCAGTATGCAAGACCATGAGTCTATCTATATATCTATCTATCTAATCCAGACTATATATCTATTATATGATATCTCTATCTTCTATCTATATATCTATCTATCTATCTATCTATCTATCTATCTATCTATCTATCTGATCTATCTATTCTATCTATCTCTCCATATCTATTCTACTATCTCTCTATCATCATATCTACTCTATTATCTATCTTTGTAAACCAATTGCTAAACAACAACAAGTTTGTAGAACAAAAAAATAGGTGTACACAACTCTTCTTCAGATTATACAAACGATAATTTTAATATTTTGTAGTACTAAAGAAGAAGCCATCATACAATCAATCCTTTGATAGCTGTTTTAGTGTTTCTTCTATTTTTACCTGAATATATTTACATATAATAATGAATTTATGAGATACGTGTGAGACCTACTAATACAACAACATATGTATGACATGACACAACACTATAGTCAGAAGAGAATATGGATGTTCATCGCCAGTAGAAGTAGATTAATAAACCATTTCAAGTCAGAGGAAATGTTAAATCTGGTATTTCTTGCACACACTTGGATGGATACCGGAATTAGTTTCCCTTATTTACCTAGCCAAGGGAATCATCATACTGGCTTCTCTTTTGGCTGTTACATGGTTAATAAGTGAAATAAGAATGAATAATTCACCTCATAAGCTCTCACGGCTCTGCTCCAGACATGGGGAAACTGTTGCCAGTTTTGCCAAATGGGAAAAAAAAAAATCCTCATTAACCATTCAAGGGTCATAAAATATTTCCCTTTAGTTAGACCTGCAATATCATTGTAGGAGATTTTTTTTTTGAGAAAGCATTCCAAAGTTTTACTTTAAAACCCCTACATTTCTACTCCGCTTTTTTAAACAATTGTATAATATTAAAGATGGTTTTAGAGGGAGGGAATTTGCCCTGCTCTGCTCTGCAAGTTTAAGGAGCTCCGAAACAATTACCGTTATCCTGTGTTCAACCCCGACGCCCACATAAGTAAATATTTATATCATTGATGTGGTCCATTTTTTACCTGACCAATTGCCGCCAAATGCAAAGCTGAGGGGAAGGAAAGTCTGCAGCTATTAGGAAAAACAATAGCTACACATTGTATAACAAACCTTCTTACGGCATACATTGGTACATCCCTGTGTGCAAACAGGGCTGCGCTCAAACTTCATCTATATCGCATTGCTGCGTTCGATATTCGGCCACCTTTGATGGGGAACCAGGGTCCTTATACAAAGTAATGCAAAACTCGAAAAAGGTCTTCCAACACCTCGTTGTATAACCCCCCTGTTCGGCCGAGCTTCTTTCGACTGGATTACGGTTGTAAGCGCCATTGGGCTCAGGGTGCCTCTTCTACTGATGGCATTAGGCCTGTCTTTGCATGTTAATCTTTCAACTACCAAATGTACAAGTACCTGGCTAAAATTAAGCTCTTAGAAGAAAAGTACTAACCGTAATAATTGTATTGCTTTTATAAATCAAAATCAATTGCCTAAACAACAAACACAATGCTATCCATATTATAAAAAAAAAGATAAAAATTGATTTTGTTAGATTTAAGTTCGGAATGTAGTGAACGGTCTGTTGACTTTTATGACCCAGTCAGGAGTTTTCTTAATACTGCTCGATAGTTAAGTGAACAACAACATTGCTCCTCGTGCGTAGACATAGACCAGTGATGGCGAACTTGGCACATGTTGGGCCAGAGGTGTCAGTCGGTGCACTCTATGACGAGGGCCAAGTGGCGCCTATCAGCAGCGAGGAAAAGACACTGCAGCCTAAGCTGGCTCTCAAGCTTTCAGTTCTCTTCACCCTCTCTCCTTTTATGCACACGGCACCACCTCATCTCCTCTCCTAGCTAGTATAAGAAAATAGGTGCGTGTTTACATTTTGATGTGTTATATGATGGTGGCACTTGGTCTCTAAAAGGTTCGCCATCAATGCATAGACATTAAACCAACTCATCAGAGTTGGGTTTACGGTTCAGTTGTAACACCTTCCAGGTTGTTTACAGTTAGAGGTTGGGAGCTTGCCGAAGGAAGATTCTACTCCGTAGAAAGAAAACGTCTGCGAATTAAGAAATATGTAAATACAGTTCACTTTATAAAGCCTCTCATCCTGATTTTTTTCCTCCCTTAAATTACCATGATGCACTTATTGATGTGAGACAATCCCTTGTGTGTCAGCCCAGCTCTTTGACACCCTAGTGCTCTCGAAACAAGAAAAGGTACAAAATGCCATGAAACACAGCTCCACTCTGGTTATACATGTTTACATGATCTTGATTACCTCTTATATTGATTAACCAGTAGATCCTTTAAGCATCTATAATAAGAGCTGAACAAAAAAAACAACATACAAATATCTACAATTTTGTTTGGAAATTTTGACCATTTCAGTACCAAACCTGCTGCAAAAAGACATTTTGACCCTGAATATGCTACAGGCCTACGACCTCGATTAGCTGGCTACCTGCATTCTGACCCGCTGGCTAAGCGGAAAGTGCTTCGATCAGCCATGGCTCAGGGCATGTAGTGTCCCACTCTGCTGGCAGAGGATTTGGAGCAATATCTCCCAGAGAATGGTTCTAAAAGTGGCGGCGATATTGTAACAGCTATTGCAAGGTAGGTCATGACTTGAAGCACAACATTTAATACAAAGATTTAAAGACCAGTATGTTGTTTTATTTCAAGGAGTTCATTACAGCCTTTAGGACATGTTTATTAAACGGCCATTTATATATGTAATATCTTTGCTGTTAGATTTCCACTCTAAACATGGACTTTGTGAATTGCCGAAAAAACACAAGCACCGAAAAATCTTCTGAATTAAATGTCAATTCGATTTCTAAATAAATAAAGTTCTGCAGAGGGTGATTATTTCTGCCCGTAGAAAAACAAACAGTCCATACTCGGCCCTAGGGGCGGGTAAACTTATTTGTTCCCTAAAGAAGCCAATTCTGCAGAAGTCGACCATCCTCTCGACTCACATTATTGCAAAACTTAATGACATTGTAAACACACCATATCTGGCTCGTGCCAATAAACACCCACCTGTCGCAGCCAATGGACACCCCCTCCCCGCATTGTGTAGCGAACCCGCCCTTCTCCACAATCTCATCACAACCAATTACATTCCAAGAAGAGCAGCTGGGTCCTCAAGTAGGTGTACCAGCAAGGTTCGGGCATGGGATCACTTGGGCCCATTGCAACCAGGGATTCCCCCCCAATGGCGAAACAAAACTAGGCCATCATAGGCTCAGGTAAGAGGGAACTCAAAATTTGCAACCCACGCTTCCAGTTTGCGTAATTACAAATCCTTTCTTTCATGTGTCTCCTTTCAGCTTTCGGGTCTGGTATATGTGTGTCAATTCATGTTCCAAAGCAGAGGCTTCTTAAAAGGCATCTTCCTTTCTTGCAGGACAGAAAAAAACAAGCCAGAGAGAGCTTCCATCCTTCCTGCCTCCCTCTTGTAGTCGACTTTGAACACCTGAGGAGTTAGTGACAGTACTACAGCTGAGAGTCCTGGTCCATGTGTGTGACCAGGACAGGTATAAGCATCTCTCTTATCCCCCGCAGCCCTTGAAGGATTCGCTTAGCCAAGACGAACTCTCGGTCTACATTGAACCAGAGACCTTCATGCCCCACAGCCCGCATTCTTCTATATATCTGTTTTTCATTCATCAGGATCTGACCGCCACCTCAATCTCACTTGGCCAATATTTACAAAGCTGGGACGACCTCTCTCATTCTTTGGTCTTTTATAAAAAATGTAGATATAATATTCTATATTATATATATCAATCTTAGTCCACACAAAATTAAACCTAATAGGTGGGGCAATTAGATATCGACCACGAGGCTAGGCAGGCCTGGCTTCAGATGCAGACTGTGACGTTTATCACTCTTTCTTCTCAAATATCTGTTTTAATTCTTATTAACCATTTTGTCGGTGCCCAGCCCTTTACCTATCAATAGGGAGGACACGGCAATATACCCAGTAGTCCCCAGTGACCGTCCACAATGAAAATAAGCTGCATACCATGTATTCTCTTCGAGTCTAATAAGCCTAAATTTTCGGGACTCTATTACACCAGTCAAAGGATGACAAATTGTCAGGTGCCTCCCCTTAGAGCCATACTTTTTTTTATGTGCCCCTACCCAAACCCAATACTGAATCTACTACATTCTGGGGATGACTAACCCCATTGTTCCTCCATGTCACTTACTGGAATTGTAGTGCATGTGTTAATCGCAATTTAACTGACCATCTCTTAATAACTGTAATCCCTAAACACACAACCACAAATTGCCCTGTGTACTGTTGTTGGAGATCATATTCCAATCTTAGTGCACAATATTTGGCACAACTTCACGAAAAACCGCACACTATTAGTGCTGGTATCTTTGTTTCCCACAAATACTTTTAGATTTACTTTACACCTCAGTACGGGGACACTATCCACACATTGCGTGAGCACACTCAATGTCGTCGCATTTTTTGTACAAGTGCCAACTTTGAGCAGTGAACCTAATAACATAAGTGGCATGGTGATAGCTGCTGTATGGCGTGGCATATCGGCATTGAGTATGAGAAAGTCTTGCCAATCTATTTGTTAACGTGGCATATTGAGATTTTCACGGGGAAAGCATCATATATGCCGTGCTGTAGTATAGATGAGGCCCTGTACGGGCCACGATTGGACCTAATGAAACCGTAACTAATGACCGGATTGAGATCACGAATTGACTTGTATTACAAAATCTTATTGAGCAAATATAATCCCGTGCACACATCAAACATGATGCATTTCCATCCTAGGTGTTTTTACTCGAATCATTCATCTCTTTATTCAGGCTATATATTAATTTTGTTTTCTATATTCGTAATTCACCTATATTCAACTATATATTATTGTAGTTATATGGTGTATCGTTAAGCCCCCAATTATATGCTGCATTTCCCCATGACAACTTTCATGAGCCATGGCACAAACCACTATTCTTATTCCATTTTTCACATCCACCAGACATGATAGACATGAAAACAACAACTTGAGCATTTTATTCCTGCTCTGGTCTCCGTCGCCCCGATTGACTAGGCAATGTATGTTGATTCGACGAAATAAGACAGCCGTGTAGTACAATTTTAAGGCCTTTTTCGGCTGTGTGTGGGAAATCTGTTCTTGTAGCATGACTTGCAAATACACTTTTCTGGTTCCCGTTGGTACACGGAAAAGTTATTGTTGAACCATGTACGAATACCTCAAATCTCCTATTTGCTTATCTCAAAAACTTGACAGTCATTAACAGATTACTTGTAATTTATGCACTATGAGAGATCCACTTCTGGACAACATATAGGTTGGCATAATTTGCAGTAGCCTACACAAAGGTACTTTTCCATTCCATTTCCATTTTTAAGTGAAGACGTTAGAAGAATCCTTACCATTCCCGAATGTCGGATGTTGGCACAAACAAAGGTTTCGATGGGTCACCAAAAAGTGCACTCTTAAATCTAACTCATGGTCAGGCCACCCCTGAGGTTAAATAAAAAGACTGGTGCTCTCTGTAATGACATTGAAATTGTCCTGCGGTGTGGCCAGCATCACTTGCCCTTCGCATGAAACCACAATAAAACAGGCACGGCTGAAGGTTATGTTAACATTCTGAGACTCACAAAAAGCCTGTCTCCTAATCCATCCCAAGTTTTCTCACAGGAAAACTACATTATCTTCTCGCCTCACTTCATGGCTTATCTTTAGGCGATTGAGATTCGGAACACGCGTCGTTAACACCGTGTTAATACGGAAATGGCACTCTCTAACCATTCCACACTTGTCACATCAGGTCATTTGCTCTTGGCGCAGGGGTGACAAAACCAACCGTATATAGCAGACGCCTTTAAGGTCAGGCAATCTATCTGTTGTTTTCCACTATACTGTTCCCTATACAAAAAAACTTCATATATACTGTTTCTGTTTGCTCATAAACCCGAGAATTCAATAGAGACGAACGTTTCTTTGTGTGCCTGTTAGAACACGAGTCGTTGACAGTTGCTGTTTACCGGTGGCATACTCACAGACAATTAATCGAACCTTGTACAACATATATTTCCACTTCACGTAAGTGCCCAGGTACTATAATATCCTAATGTGCTAGCGATATGGAGGATCTGAAAGGGCTTCCCTACCTGTCTCTTTCCTTTTTCTTGGCGCGCGCGTGCTGAAACGCTCCCATTTACGTAAACTCATTGTACAGTCTCTATCCAACTACGATCCAAGCATAATGGCCGTGGGTCTATACGGCGGTTTATTTCTTCCCGCAATGCCAGCCCGGGACATATTATTTTTAAACTACTAGAATGCCCATGGAAGAGATTGTGTTGCTTTTCTGATAACAAAGAAGATTCAGTAAATCTCCTCGAAAGGCCATCAACATCGTAAACACGCACAACCTTTCTGCAAGCCCCCAGGAAAGCACAGATTAATGTCCCGAGGCCTGGAAGGAAACGTATTTGTCTTAGCCCCCCGCAGAAATGACGGAGATATTTAAAAAAAACCTGTTGTTCTCTTAATTAAAAAAAAAAAAGGCCTTTGCTAATATAACAGAAGACATCCCGAGTATCTGGAACATTCAACAAAAAGGACCCCCGGCGGACGCGCTCATTACTGTTCCCAAATAGGAAGAATGATGATAATAGGTTTTCTATGCGATCAGAAAAAATTTATAATTTGCTATCTCTCTGCTCGTATTTTAATTTCTGTCTATTCGCATACTCGAAAACCTTTGTGACATTAACACTATCTGCTGCCTGGCCCTCCTTTCTCCTCCCTTTACGCTACTTTTATTGTGGACTTTTTGATTTATGTTCCACAATTTTTTTAGTTTTATTTATTTTGTTTTTTCCGGAGCGTATGGGGGTCCGGTTTGGATTACCGCTTTTCCCTCCTCCCAAATCGCAGCCTGCAAGAGGTGCGTTTATTATTACGATCGATAACTCTCATTGTGCCAATGCTTTTCCAGTGACCCTTGTCATTTTATCTTCCTTAAAGCCAACACTTAACGCTTTTACCATTATACTCAGGACTGGCTTGCCTTCAGTTCAGCAACAATTGCCTTTTCACGACGCGAATGGTTAAATTGCGACGGCGAAGATGGGTAGCTCCGGCATGCCCTTCCGATTCTAATATTGTCCCCTTAACCTAATCATTAACCGGTGTTCCTACTCCTTTCCCTTCGGGCTTGTCCAGGGTCAGTGCATTCTCATGCTGTCACAGGAGGATCCACACGCTGTAACCCTATCGGATCTTGATTGTTACCCAGGCTTCGGCCTTTTGATTGTCCATATAATGTTCAGATTAAAGGGAGACCACACTTTCCCACAGGCGCTAATGGAGGATTGCTAGCCGTTTTTGTAACTTGTTAACACTGCTTCTTTGTAAATGAGAATAGCTCTGGACAAGCTATTTTTCCGCAGGGCAAAGGAAAACCTTGTGCTTACCTGCTGCCAATGACTAAATTCCTCTGACAGCAGGTACAGTTTATTCCCTGTGATTTTTTTTTCCTTTCTCGTCGATTAACAAATTGTTTGCTTGTTACTGGATGAGCGCTAATCTCCAACTCACTATAATTAACATACCTAATTTTCCTACTTGTCTTGGAGCGTCGGGCATTCCTTTCTTATGAATTATATCAGCTTCACATAGTTGTAATCGCGTCAGATTGTAGATGTTCTCCACCTGTCTTTCTTTTCTCAGCCCACCACCACCCATTTTCCATTGCCACTCTCGCTCTTATAGTAAACTCTTTAAAGGGTGATACTCCTCCCGAACTTTCAACTTCCTAGAAAGGGCGGGTTCTGCTGGCTACCTCTACTTGTCCCTGCAGGATATTGTGTAAAGCACTAAGCAATAATATAAAACAAACATACCAGGACCTATATTTTTCTGTACAACTAAAGATTCCCCTACCCGAAATTATTGGACTTGGTGACCACTCTCGGTGATGACCCACTTCCTTTCACCCCAAGATCACATGAGAATTATTTCATTCATTGCGTCTCTCCCCATCCAAGTTCTTTTCCTATATTGCACACACGTCCAAAACATACAACTTCTGCTTTGACTTTTTTTTAGCCGAATCCATGTGGTTCTCTCACACCTCGTTTCCTAACTAACCCAGCACTACCCACGGTATGTTTTTGATATAATTTTAGAGATATATAACTATAATATACTATCATATTAACTAGATATATATATATATTATGTCTATGATGATGATAATAGAGTTACCAACTAGGTTATTTTAGATGTCTGGTCAGTTTTACCCTTTGGATTAACATTTTTCAAAAAATGCTCTGAGATGATTGAGTTCGTCCTCCTTATTTTCACCCATTCTTTTATAAAACGAGCCCACCTCAATGCCTGGACTTTCAAAGCAACGGTTGTAGTCCAAACTAAATACACATAATTAAAGCAAGTGTCCCTTCCGTCGTTGGGATATCTTGTCCACTGACCCCCCCTGCGGGGCTCCTACGGCAATTAAACCATTGACAGTCTGCTTTGAACCATACAACACATCTGATCTCATTTGGGGGTTATTATTCTCATTAGATAATAATCTATATATGACCTAGTTCCCTTTAGATTACATTAAGTCCTGCATCCCTTTGAGGATTATGATATGACTATCCCAGTTTAACAAGTGGACCGCTAATGTAGTTCAGAGAGACGGCCGGGCTGTCCCTACGCTTGCCCGTCTGATTTTATTTACGCCGATACACGACAGATTCACAGCACTCGGGGGTTTGAATTGCTCTTACTGAAACATCAGCACAAGTGTCTTCATGTGCCAAAATCATGCACCGCCTGCATTAACACAACACATGACACTCATTAGGGACTCATGCAGTCCCATTTGAAATTTCTGCATCAACTAAAAAGGTACAAAACAAGCCACAACGAACCCAAAGGTAATAAGCTGGATTTTTTACACCTCTTGCTACCTTCTATTTATCCAATATTCTTACCCACCATCCTAACCCGACATTAGCTGTGATAAGTATTTGATTTGAACTATATGAAATGCAAAGGTGCCGCCAATGTCCCTTGTGGATGTATAGGAATTTTGAAATAACTTCCACATCAGCCACAAACAGAGAAGAAGGCTTGTTGAGCCTCTGGCACTGTCCGTTCTCGGTACAAACATATATAACTCCACACGCACGATGTGTGTTGACAATTTATTCTGCAGGTGAATCCTGAGTCACCACGCGCTGACCTGCATTTGACGTTACCGCTCCTTACGAGGTCAATTCTTCCCGCCTTATTCCAATCACGACTTTACGAATTGTGCTTAACTTGTGGACGGTTGCTGCACCTCGGCAAAGCGCTCTTAAAAGACGTTAGATGTGTACTGATTGTCTACAGCATTCCTTTCCAGTAAAATGGTTTCAATGAGACGTCACACGTCCTCAACTTGATTCAATTGGGACAAGTTACTAATTATCAATAACCTAACACAGCTGTATTAGTTTCAACAAAGTCTTTGGTTAAAAGGATAGTTGACCGAAAGGCGATTGGGGACGTGCCCAATTTGGTTGTGACCCATGACTGGCGGTTTTACGCCGCTCTTATTGGGCCGGCCCCTGCTAGGGGCTCGCTAGGGACATATAGGGACACGCGAGTTATAGATTTTACGACTTTGCAACAGTGCATACCCGGATGTTCACATAAATATGTGATAAACTGCAATCCAAGTGACACTTGTATCACTATGACGAGTACCCTAGTTTATATAAACATGTGATGTTTATATGAGCTAGAGCCTTTCTTTTGTCTAAAAGTACAATAGTAAAAGACAATGTATATTTGTCCATTGTGTATATCAGCCTATGTTGCTGACAGAAAACTCTTCATTGAACACCTATCCGTTAGCAGCCAGCCCCATGGTCGGCAATTTACGACTATAAATTTTGGGATCACGACTGTACCGCCCAGAGCTAGAACTCGTTGTGTTAAATCCATTACCAACATAACGTCATTGACTCTGAGAGCCATAGTATGCACTTTCCAGAAATTTAAGTTGAAAGTTAAGTCAAAATTTGATCTCCAGAACATTCTGTGAGGTTAGGCGAACTTCGGCTATACGCATCTGGGTCTATTCATCCAATAGATACACCCAAGGAACTACAGCCTAGACAGGCTCACATTCACACCATTTACGGCCCAGATGGCAACATTCAAATCTTGACTCTATACCAGAAAATCCCTAACATGTAACCCTAATAACAACATTTATTATTTTACATGGTCCATAAGGACCCACATTTCGGGTCCACCCACGAGCCCTATGTTTGGACTTAGCAGTATCGGACTGATTTTGTTTGTTTTGTCCATGCAACCCGGCTTGCTGTTGCTACTACCGGTGAACCACTACTTAATCACTAGCAGGCCCTCCCCCTGTTATGCGACCTCAGTAATGGCACGCCTTAAGAAATATGACAGTAGTTGAATATCCTGTTATAGAGAAAACAGTACACTGAAATAATACTTTAAACAAGACCATCATGACATAAATTCGGTTTTTCTTTCCCTTCTTCCTTTTGGCATTATTTCAGTACCTAGGGTGCACCTACATCCCGAAATCCCTTTTATTATACGTAATATTAAATATACAACCCACGATTTGAGTTACACACATGTTCATTGTACTTTACAGGATAAGGGCTTTTTTTTTTGTTGGTTATCAGTATTTTCCCAACCGTCGTTTTTTCTGCATTGTAGCGATCACAGAATCTATTCCCTGCTTCAATATGGATACCCCCAGCTAATATTTTAACAAAGCATTGTCATTTATACAATGTACACAATTGCGTAGTATGCAGGCAGTATTTCTATCCCCCCCCCAGCTGCTTTTATCCATTCTCGCATGAGTGTAAACCACTACTGGTTTCTCATTCAAGCTGAATGTGCCCTGCCTGATAACTAGATACCCCACTGGTTATATCTGGATATTGTTACTATTTATACGATTATATAACCTTTTTGCGGTTTGCTAATCCGGAAAATCTGAAGTTTCACAGCTAGCACGATCACCAACCCCCCACGGTTAGCAGAGCCACCCAAAATAAATGATCCTGGCCGTAAGTTTATTTTCTTTTTGCCAACTCCCTTCAGCTGAGCCGAGTTCGTGAGCATGACAGCACCAGCTTTAATTAAAATTGTGTCATCCCGTAGGGCCGTGAATAGGACCACTTATCACTCAGGACACCGCGTATTACAACTTTACCCTTGTTCCTTGCCACGATAAAATGTAGAAACTGCCTTTTCTCTCAGCGCTAATGATGGAAGGAATGGCTTGTCACCTAGTACCATTGATGATGAGTGGAACATCAGTTGATATTTTATTCTATATTTCTATGACTGTCTTATGGTTTCATATTTTTGTAATGTAAACTAACCGGACAAGGACAATATTCGCCGATTACCCTTTTCACCAGGGGCCCCCACGTCATTGCTAACTGCCCGTCTGTCAAACAACATAACTGCAATCAGCGTTCCTTTTCTTCAGCTCTCCCCCACCGCGATGTGCAACCGGGTTGTTGTCTTCACCAGTGTACTAGCCAGCCCCCCGGCCCATAGGCATTATCACGAACATCCCCTTACGCACAATCATATTTCGCGAATAACTTTCACTATACAAGTCTCCATTTTCCTCTATCCGGAAATTCCGATATATTCGCTGTTTTTTTATCTCCCTTTTCGTATGACCCCCCCATCTAGCAATTGCGAAAACCCACCAAGTTGCATTGCGAAAGTTTATTAGACCTACTTGACTTTTCCCTTTTTCCCCCCCCCTCTTTCCCCTCGGCGCGCTCCATGCTATGTTTTCTTTTCACCAGCGTGCAATATTTGACTTCTCCGCACAACCAAACCCAGTGGCACTTACGGCGACTACACGAAAGTGACGAACTATTCCGACCGACCCCCCATATTCTGCCTCCGACCTAACTGGGATGATCAACACTATCTTCACTGATCCCTACTTTTTATTTTTACGGCTTGGTCCTCATCTGATTAATCCCTCCGAAACTTAAGTGGGACCCAACCTCAATCTCCCCCGCTCGAAACACGGGATATCGGACCACTGCGACTGCTACACAACCCCACCGGTCGATTTGTCCATGGCTTTGCATTATGCGAGAATGCGGGTCTCCCATGCTTAATAGCCACACGGTGAGATGGACGCAGCACCAAGCTTGCTTCTCCGATATCTCGGACATTCAGCAGTGTGTGACATCCACCTTTCTACGCACTTGCTGGCAGGGAAACAACCATCCTCGAGAACCGGCTCCCAATATGAACCGCCGCTGTGTTCATCGCCTTTTTCCAGCTATCATTCTATCGACAAACCATTCTGGACCCCGTGGGCAATAATTGACATTCATAAAACCTCTGTTAATTTTCTACCCTTACCCCTGCCCCTCCGCCCTCTCGTTGACCTCTGGCACCCTTACAGGCACAGTTACCTGAAAGGTCGTATGGGTTAACTCTTTTTTCTTCTTCTTTCTACCTGACAACCCGAAGTGTTTGCAGTAGATCCATGGGTTGTCCCTACACACCATGTGATTAGAAAAAACAAACCATGCGCGCCCCGCTTTTTTTACCCCCCCCATTGCAGCTCACAACACACAACGCACGCGGGCGCAACACACTATGGGCCCAGATGACCAACTATGCCGGGAGCTGCGGGTAAACAACCGGTAGATGACAAACCCTAGGTGGCCACAAACGAGACAGGTAACTGTTTTCACCGGACCCGATATAGGATTACGGCACCCCCCAACCACCTATCGTTTTTTTATGTTTTATTCAAAGCACCAACCCCTATGTTACCCCTGCCCCCCTTTTTACACATTTGACTAACCCCCTTAACCTTTTCATGAAACACATTATGCACATTGAAGCGTAACACGCGGTCACTTCCTGCCTTTGCCTTCATTCTTCCACATCAGCACTCACCCTGCGGTTGCCCAGCCACATTCTTGTATCAGGTCTTTGGCCTCGCACCCCTATTGTCACAATTTGAAAAACCTATTTGTGGTCTACTGAGTTCATTAAATACACCTTTTGCCCATCCCCAGGACTTAGAAGATATGATTCTGTCAAGTGATCCCTAGCTAATATCTTGCGCTTGGCCCCCCTGGGTATTTCCAAAGTGAAGGTTTTACACACATAGCTACACGGTTTCCTGTTTGCTAACCGATGATTTAATTTAACAAAGATAACCAAATCCGCTGGCTTGCTAAGAAATTTGTTTTTTTTTTTTTCTTTTTTTTTTGCTTTGCTTTTTACTTTGCGAAGCAAAATCAGTGGTTTTAAATAGTTCTTTATTGGTCTGTTATATGTACACGATAGAAAATATTAAAATACCTTTAAGATAATTTTTACCACTATATTTATATATACATCTATATATATATGTTTTTTGCTTACTAGTGAAGGCTTTTGGGAGAAAGGAGTCAAGGTAGGATTCATACATGTATATCCAACTCTCAAGCCTTGTAGTATAAAGGATTTCATAGACGACCTTAAGCATTGTTGAAACACAATAGAAAACTCCAACCCCAACCTGACTTTCTTTCCCTGTTCCTTTTTTTTGGTAAATAATAATTATTTGTAAATCTATATTATGACATTACATTCCTTATCCTGTGTTGGAATAGGTTTTGCTTTTTTGTCCTTCTGTCACACCTTTCTCTACTGATAATAATAGTGAAAACACTGATCTATAATATCAGACTGGTAGCCTCTTAGGTAGTGCAATTGTGCATATATTAGTATAATTCAACCCACAGGGCATTAGACTGTTGTCTACACCCAGTCAATAAATTTAATAGTCGTTTTCAATCAAGGGCTGGTTGTCATAAGCCAGATTCCCCAATTTCCCAGACAGTACAATCTACAGCCAGTATCAATACTATTATAGTATTACCCATTACACACAATGTAAAGATTTCCGATAGTTATTTTTACGGTTAAATTACGATCCTTTACATGTTCTTCCTTTGATTTCAGGGATCTGGGTTCTATTTCGCAAACCCCAATTATATCTTCAAATAATTATTGTCTACTCTATATATAAAAGCCCTACATTTCTATTATCCCGGTAATTTTTCCTAGCGACCCCAGTGATAGATTTGGTAGCCCCCCCTTTTGTGCAATATCCTTTTACTGGTTCTATTCCGGACCGAATATAAGAGCTGACCCAGTAGCTTAATTACACTCATACTTAAATTCAATTTATCTCTCATTGTATCAGAAGTATGCCTTTTCCTCTAGCTATTGTATCTGAACAGAACCTTCAATTATTTATTTTTAAGACCCCGCAACCATAGGGGGATCCATTGTCTTAAACTCCTTTGGACTTTACTCTCACACATTAAATACAATCAATTGTCCGGACATATTTTGGGTCTCAGTAGAAGGGATAATTTTTTGCTTACACCACGTTTCCAGGTCCGTTGTTTTACTGGTAGCCGGTTTCCTATAGAACAACAAGTTTAGGACTATTATAAATTTCCATTAGTGTGAATTAGAAAATAATTACCCACCAGGAACCGACAGCGATCACTCTGTTCTTGATTTTTAGTTTTTTTGCTTCAGTTCTATCTATTTATCACCCGTCACGTTATTAGTGCCCCACTTCCACCCCTTATGACCGCAGTCCATACCATGCTTTTGCATATCACCCCAAAAATTCACTACTTAGTATATCTCTAACACAATACTTCCATATATATTGTTATTCTCATCCATGATATGCCCTGACCCGTTTGGAATAATTCTAGCCCATAGACACCTCCACAATTAACACCGTCTTGTATATATTTATAAGTACGCGTTCCCGTATTTGTTTTATTTCTCTATGGAGCACTTTGTCCCCCCCCCTTATTCCCCTTTACTTTCTTCTTTATTTTCGCACGTGACCCGGCGTTCCATGTTTACGTAATCAAGACACATTAGAAACCGTCTAAAGTCACAAATTATCCATTGCACCTAGTTGACGACTACCCTTTCGTTTACGATTGGTCTCCCTCGAATTGCCGTTCATATTCATGACAAACTATTCAAAAATTTACATATACTTCCGAGCCTCAACATACTTTATGCCGTCCACCCCTATTTGACTTGGCTCCCGTTAGCATTGATCGTGTTTACTATCAGTTCCTCTATTTATGCTACTTTCCACAAATTACTTTCAGAACAATGACCATAACCTTTCAAACTTAAATACAATCCTACGTGACAATATCTTTCAGCCCAGATATCAAACGGGGTAGATCCCGTATTTTGACCACCTTGCTCACACATTACTATACTGACACTTAAACAACTATCCCTGGATTTCAGGACCTCCCTTAGCCTTAAAATTCTTCCCACTCCCACTTTCTTTTTTTCATTGTCCTTACCACCTGGGCTTCATTGTCAGCCTGTAAACGCCTCAATGGGGTTATAAGCCCCACCGTATGACCATCATCACCAGCGCATCGCAAAAAAACATTCTATCTTACAAGCCACTCACCCACATTACACACGGCATGTTCAGGGATCCAACACATGTGATCGCAGCGGCAGGAGAAAACCCAAACAATAAAATAGGACCAGACAAGCATACATGCTTAGAGTTTACCTACAGCAGAATACTCAGCAAAAGCTACAAGTGACCGCATAATGAATGTATTTTTAGTTTTTTTTACTACACCTATTCCCTTCCACCAGCCACCCGCGCTCACACCCCAAGTTTATGACGCCCAAACACTCTTCCTACACAAAGTAGTCACAAACGTCTAAACACAACTAGAGAAAAAAAACTGCTCTCAAGAAGAGGATACGTGTGCTCCATGAGACATGAATGTTGACAATTAACTGGCTTGCTCTTCTTCACCTCACTTACGCTCTAAAACCGCTTTTTCGTCCCTGCGTGTGTATCATTGTCTTCACCATTACCCTCCTTTACCTGCTTATGTCAGGCCCCACACCTCCCAATTCTCCACCACGCTGGTCTTTGTTTGATTGGTACCCGAAGGCTGCTATCTATTTCCCTATTTTATTTGTTACCTCTGATAAGCTCCCACCCTTTACCACTTTACACTCCAAAGGGACTTTATAGGGACTACCCTTTCTCCGTATATCGCGAAAGTGTTCGTGATCCCGCACAAAGGGCTTTATGGAGGCCACGCGTACACCAAAGCTCAATTGCCCTCCCCACATTACCCAAACATACCTGAGCGTGCGCCGGCTCGTCCTCTTGAGTCTGTTCAATCCGGCATTTGTTCGCCTGCACATTCCTGTAATCCACAGCATTCTATGGCGGGCACCACAATAGGGGCGCCAACCTCCCCCGCACTATTTAAGCAACCCCGCTGCACCGCTTACCCCTGCTGGCATCATCGCTGTTCCACCACTTGAGTGCCCGCCTCAAGAATTTGCTAATCGGTGGTGTAAGGGGTGAGACGTATAGAAGCCATGTCTATGACTAATCTCTGATCCATAATTTTAAGCCACCCCCACTATCACCCATTTAGATCCAAACCACTAATTTTAAAATTGTTTCTTATTTTACGTTCTACCAACAACTATCTAGTGCGTGGTCCTTCACCATGCGAAGTATCACCAGAGTAGATTGCCCTCCTAGTGCATCAGAGTAATGGTTAGAAACCGGCTCTCAGCATTTACATGGTTTGTGTTAGCGTAGAACTTTTGTCATCAAAGACCAATTTTAAAAGAAAGGTTTGTTAATGTCTGCAGTTATTTAACTTTTCACACTGGCACAGTTCGAGTCATGAGTTCTTGATACATTTCATTGTATTTAAACCACCTCCTCGCACTGGTTCCAGCACAACTCAGCAGAACGTGCTTTTTTCCCTTGAGGATTGATCATTTCCACTGTGACAATACGAAGAAGCAAAGACTGTACCCCAGATATCCACCTTGTTGACCCCACAAACAACCCAACTACTTGTCTGCTCAGTATATGAGTATTTTAATGAAAGGCAGATTACCCGTTTTCTTGAGAAACAACTACGGTTAAAGCCCCGCAATACCACGCTCAATATTAGATAGACCAGTGGTTCCCCAACAGATCCACCTCGGTCGAGCAAGGTCCTGCCAGAACACGACACTTTTGGATATTTCAATTACTCTGTGGAGATCATAAGGCATGCCTTTTATTGGGCGTTGCGAGCAACCTGAAAACTGGCCTCCGAAATTTTTAGGAGTGCAGGCAAAAATTGTATTCAGACTTACTCAAACAGGGATTACCACTCCTGCAGCCGATCCCACTTTGTGCGATCGACTATATATTTTTTTTGTATGGCCCCACTAGCTCCCCCATACAAACCCACATAAGTTTATTTTCTTGATGCGGTAATGGAGTGCAAGTGGAGCACATCATGCTCCTTCATTCTTTTTCGCCACACAGTTCACAAATCTACTAACCTGGATGTCTGGGTTACGCTTTATACAGAACGGTGGCAGAGCTAACCAGGTATCTATGTCACACATTTTGGACCTCTGGGTGGAACAAAATCATCGTACTTCAATATTTCAGGCACTTCCAGCCTGCCCTTTATTTAGTTGTTATGTAGAATTTACTTCACCGTCATACTTGAGCGGGTTGTTTTTAGCACCAACTGAATGATAATTTTTAGGTATGTTTGTATCTAGTTATACTACAATATTTACATTGCCCTAATTTTTTTCTTTCTTGCGAGCAGCCGGTCGGCATTATTTTTTCGTGCGTTTATGGTCTCTAAGGTGGTGTCATTCAAGCATTTACGCCGGCTCTACCTGCAATACCAAGTCCCACCGATGGATTTTATTGAAGTGCCGGAAGTCTTTAGTTTTTCAGTAGAGATGTTACATGGTCTTTCAGTGCAATCCTATCTGAATTACCCGCCCCACCCTCAGGGGTCCCTGGGAAAGCGGAAAACTCTAACCTTTAAAGACTGTGCGAGTCCCCTTTTTTTTTCCCTCTCATATTTCACATTACAAACGTCACCTAGGCATCCACCCAATAAGGAAAACTATAGAGAATATTGGACGTGCCATGCTATACACCCTCTAATGCACTTAATATCATGGACAGCAGAGCGATTCTAATATTCATGTCCGGTTGGAACCCGCAGGAACTCCACAATGACAACACCAATAACCGCACGTTGCACTGAAAGCGGCCGTGGCTTTTAGGAAGGTACGCATTGCAGCTCCGCCACAATGGCAAATGGATTCATACAATTCTGTCTTACCCCATTTCATTATGCTTGCTTGCATGGGATGAATGCCTCGTTCAACATTCACTCTTCACCATCTCCCCACCCCCTGCCACGCATACGTTGAACAATGTCATGCGGATTTAATCCCACCATTGGCCACCAGCGGGAAGTGCCCCCCGCCGGTCCAGGGGTAGCCGCCGGGCCGCCCGAGTCTTTCTGGCTTTTCCATGTAACCACCCTACTTATGAATAATTCTGTTTAAACAACCACTAAGCAACTATTACGTAACTTAGTTTTTGCAAAAACCAGCAAAGTCAGCTATCACCCCAGTGCTGCCTATTTAAATAATTCTCCACTGGTAGGTATCACAACCTATTCACCACAAAAAAAATGATCTAACCAGACCACCAGGAGATAATCAATAATATATGAAGTAAGATAGGGTTGTTCGGCCCCAGATTTATACCACATATTAAGGAACACTTAGGCATTTGCGACACCCCACCCCCCCACAGGCCAACGCATCAACATCCACCTACGCCCATCGTTCATGCCACCTAATCGCCCACACCCTTGATTACCCGGAACAGCAGATGTAACTTCTTTAACTACTTCTTACATTTTCCCTTTCCCCCTGGCGCTGTTACATGCTTCTCTACAGCCATTTTTTACTGATCCCCAAAACCGACCTTCCCTCTTTTTTTGGTCAATGTCAAACCGCCGGTATTTAGACACATGCCCTCTAATCCATTGGCACCTTCCGATTTGACCATCTCTCTACAGCCCTCTACCACCACCGCCCAGGTTCTATTTTCACTCTTTTTTCCCTACCGGTTTGTCAAAGATGATGCGTGGTGTGGCTGGGGCCTAGAAAAGAAGACGGTTGCCCCCCATTAATCAGTCTCGCCTTGTAGCCCATTTTTCGTGAATTATTTTAGATGCTGCGATTAATACCCTATTTACCCCGCGCCGATAACATCTCATTTCGCGCACCTTTAATTTGCGTACATATACTAATCGGTTTATGATACGATCGCTTCCCTCCCTTCGCCCCCCCTCTTCAGATCGCCCTGAATTTGTAACGCCAGACCTTTTATAGAGTTTTTTTGCTTGCCTAATCACACTTCCGTGTGCATGCGACTCGTCGATTCTTATATATTTATCGTCCATTATGCAATTTTTGTTTCCTACCATGGAAGAATGATTTTCCCGGACCCGTATTCTCTCCGTTTTGTACAATACTCCGAGCCTCCATATGACGTGCTGCATGGCATTGCAAATATGTGATCGCAATTGTCGATTTGCCCTTAGACTGCCCAATTCTATGTCTATCTAAGTGCGCGATGGATATTCTTTGAGCTTCTACGGAACTTATGTGGCCATTTTTTGGGACTTATTCTCATTGGTTGGTATTTTTTCTCGCGATAATCTACCGCGTTGGCGCGCAATTCGAATTTATTGCCTAGTCGTCATCACTATCCATGTAAAATGTGATTTGGTTTATGATAGCCGAACTTACGACATTTATCAGCTGGCCGGCAAAGGCTCAACGTGTGTTCTTTGCAGCTTTATTTGTAGAAGATGAAGAGCGGCTTAGGCCACAACAGTAGTATACTGTTGCGTTTTGTGCCGATTCCAGCACGTGCTTTTCGGCGTGATTTAGACATCAATAACTGCGGTGGAGTGAAGGACTAACAATACCATAGATCATCTGTGAATTATGTGTCATATCACCCTTTCCTTAATTTCTGAATAGGGTTTAATTCTTTAATATTTTTTTTTAACCCCCACTGTACGAGATTACGACTACCCCAGTGGGTCACCAGGCCTTCCCCTCCCCCTAATTTACATTGGTACCCCTCAAGTAGTAAGGATTATTTTTAATTAGGGTGTTTCGTGCTTCTTTCGGACTTTGAATCATACGTTTTATTTACCATCACATTTCATGTTTGTGGCTGTAATGTGACAAAATGTGGAAAACTTTTGCAAGCCACTGTATATTAGGGGTAAACCACTTCAAAAAGAATAGACTTCTTGGAAGTGCCCATATGGTGATAAAAAGGTCCTTTATTTGGTAAAAAGAGGTATTTTCGATCACCATATGGGCGCCTCCAAGAAGCCTATTCTTTTTTAGGGGTTTACCACTAATATACCTATTAGGATCTTATCTCGGACTTGGCATCCAACTAATCTGAATATTATATTAGATAAATATAGGCGAAGAGAGTGTGACCTTCACAACATTGCGTGGGGACAGTGAATGTATATCTCCACCTTCGCTTGAACACATCACGGTTACTAGTTGGATGGTAGATCCATAACTTTTACATATTGGGATCAACCAACAGTTAGAGACTGCAATAGTAAGTCTATCCTCCCACACATACTGACTCAGCCCTTAAGAGTATATCATCTCATACTGCTCCTCACTGGTCCTTGTGCCTAACCCAACAAATTTCTCTTTTTTCCTTTCCCATTTCTTGTTGGGATCTACACACACCTTTTCGGGTGGGCTCTCTCATTGAGAAAAAATCCCCAATCCAGCCAATCATCTACTAAACAATTCTTGTAATTGCTAAGAAAAAAGTAGTATGTTTCACAAATCATTTTGGTGTGTAAATTCTTCATGTAAAGCCAAAACTGTTGAGAGAAAATTTTTAACTACATAGGGTGTCATATTTGAAGAACCTATTTTCCAAGAAAGAAAGCTTAGGACAATTTTTAACATGTAAACACCCCTTTGCATATGTATGAAGTTGCATGTGCAAAGGGAAGTGAAATGTTTTCATTTTTAATGTATGAAAAAAATGATGAGTGGTTTCTCAAAATAAAAAAGCCTGGCAAGGGGTGGAGTCGCAAAACGCATGCGTCCCTCTTCCATGCAATCCCCTTCAACAAACCTAGCTGGTCAAGAAAGCGTGGGCGTAAGCAGTGTGATGTTCACTTAATTAAGTCACAGTACTAAATGACCAGGAATGGGATATAGAGTAATAAAAATTATTTTAAGTGATGTCTTTTTCTAGGACACTTTATTACCCACATTCAGAAATGTATAGGGGGTTACAGCGACTCCTGTTCTCGTTTCATAGGGTGGGGGCTGGAGATTGGGGGGGGGGGGGGGGGGGGGGGGGGGGGGGGGGGGGGTCATTGGGCAGCAAACACCACAGTCGTCAAAAGACCATGAGAACCCAGCTTTACATGTAAAGACAAGATTGACAGAACTTTAGAAATTGCAATATTTCTTTTAAATTTTTTTGCTGAAAATAGAAGAAGATAGAATCCCTTTGAGTACTTTGTTAGTATTTTGTAGTTTACATGAATGCAGAGGCAAAAAAACCTTCATAGAAATGACCCCACCATAAGCTGTAGACATGGAGTTTGGATTAAACCCTCCCAATAATTCCTGGATATATTGCACCGTGGCTTTGTAAGAGAGAGCATTCACCCAGCCAAGTGGAGGTGACTTGCTCATCAATATTATATTCTCACAAAAGTATGGGTTCTGAAATAGTGTGCACACTTGTATCCTGCTAAACAAATTGGTGACATTGAAAGATTTTAGGAATGAAAAATTGGAGCAGTCCTGGATAAAGAGTATACTGACAATGCCCTCCAAAATGATTTTTTATTAAATCAGAGCTGACCCAAAATCAGTCTGATACACCAAAATCATATTGATGTATACAAGATCAATAAATATTTTCAGACATGTCCCATCAACTTTCAATTCATATTTTTTACAATCTCTTTAGGTTGAATGAAACATGTCGACATGCATTCACTTAACAATTGGTCGTTTTAGGTTGATTGAATGGAAATATTGACATGTGTATGTGGGCCCAAATCCCACATCTAGTGCTTATGTAAGAAACCCGGGCTCAAGGTAGTGAACAGAGGAAACACACACTGGTTTGCATTTAACAATATACTTTACTCCACGTGTAATGGAATACAACTGGTTAACAGGGTAAATTGAATGGCAGTAGCCAGTCCTTAAAGGTTGAGGCAGGGTAAAGTCTGCTCACCACACGGCCGTCCAGGTGACCGGGTTGTCTTCCACTCTCTGCCAAGAACTGTGTGCTGTACTGGTAGCCAGGGCCCGATCCAGGTGGCTGTATCAGCAGACAACGGCTGGGGCATGGTGACAGGGCTGACCCAGAACAAGGGTTAGCAGCAAGGAACCAGGCCAAGGAGCCACCTGTATGCTCCGCTCGCCCTCCTCGCAAGGCCAGGAGCCTACACACATCTCCTCAGAGCACACGTCTCCCCTACACTTGTCTCTGGCTGCTCACTGCCTGTTTCTCAACCTTTTATTAACTCTGACCTGGAGCTCCCCCTAGTGAAACCCTCCCACACAATAGAGATGACGATTTTGAGTTAATTGCAAAGCCCCTGAACATGGTATCATCACCAAACTTGCTGGGGATGTACCGAAGGGCTGGGGTGTACTACAAAAAAAGTATGTCTCTAACACAAATATTTTTTGCACAAATTAAGTTCAAAGCCAAGCCAAAATTTTGAAAATCTGAATTTCAACTTTATATTTGAACTTAATTTATGCAAAAACTTCATGTGCTAGAGCAAAACTTTTTTTTCAAATGTTTCCACAACCCTTCTCTATATCTCCAGCAATTTTGGTGATGATCCCATGTTCAGGGGCTTTGCAATCAGCTCACAAAGTTAGCAAGTCGAATAATTTGATCATCTATACCACACAACAGGCCTACATCTACCTGGGGTACCCCCTCACACTTACCATGCAGGTAACTGGTTACTTACGAGGTTCTCTCTCTGCAATAGATGGAGATGGATGTTGGATTGGACTTTGAACGATGATTCCTCTTTGGAAGTCGACATTTCAGCTTTCTGAAAGTAAAAGATTTGCTATAGTAAGTTGGTCTGAACTTTTCATTGTGAGCTGTGATTGGGTTTCTGGACCAGTTGCCAGGCTGCACTGCAGAGTGGACATAGTGCTTGGGTTGATCCCTGTCCCCTAAGTTCCCCCTGTCCCCGAGTTCCCTGTCCCCTAAGACGGGGGGGGGGGGGGGGGGGGGGGGCTGGATCAAATTCAGGCTCCTTGTCCACTGTTAGGGAGTAGCCTGGCAGTCGGTCCAGGATTCATAGTGGAAATGGGAGAATTGGCTTTTGACTGCTGAGGGATATAGAGTGTGGATATTGGAAAGGTTTAAGAATAAGGGTACCATGCTGTAAGCAACAAACGCTATGACCAGATCAAACCTATACTCTGTATTTTTGGTTCTGACTTATGATATTGTTTTACCCCTAAACTCCAACGGGAAAGGTTTTGAGACATGCCACCTCCCAATAATGTAAAACAAAGCAGGGTTTTTTTTCCTTTTGCATAGCAGTGTTTAGCAATCACCATGTTCTGTTTACTCAAAAGCCTAGGGCATCACATAAAGTGGCTGAAGTGGCTACTTTAACTTGATGCATTTTTATACATTTTCTTATAAATCAAAAACAAAGGTGTTGTGTTTAGGGCCTTTTAATTTCACAGTAGTGGTGTTTCAAAGTTTAAAAAAATATATATCTTTAGTCTAGAAAATAGAACCACAGCATTACAGAAAATGTACCACTATTTGCACAAGGATATACATACCAGTATATGCCTGTAATCCCCTTCTACTGCTCATATTAAGCCACCTGAAAGTAGTAGTTGTATGCCATTGCATATGATTTCCCATGTTGATCCCCTGATATAGAGCAGCATTTATATGAGATGCAAATAGTGTTCGCTGCCAATTAAAAAAAAAATACTGAAGTAGAATATGTATACAGTTGTGGTTATTTCATTATGAATGTTATGTTATATTTGTCCGATTTACAAGAATCTCTTTGATTTAATTGTAAACAAGATGACTGAAATGATCAAAATCAATGGCAAATGGCAAAAACACTCAATTTCAGTGGGGGTTGAATAATTTTGAACACAACTGTATAGATGTCAACGATGATCTGATCAGTTCCCTGGGGACTTTAAAGGCAAAAAAAGGAAATGATCCAGTCAAAAGGAGTTCCAGTCAGAGAAAATGGACTTCCTCAGGGACCAGGAGCTTTATATTCAAGTTCATTACAAGAGGACAAGTGCTTAAGTTTTTGTGTATATTTCCTGAATCATGACAAATAATATTTTATGTCAAAAACCACATCGAAGGGTATTGTCTTCCAACTATAAGCCACATACCTGTATACATATCTATGCATTATACGTATATATACCTGTCTTTTAATATTGGTTTACCAATATAATAAAAAAAACATCCCCAATCAGACGTATATCAAATGGTGGAAGTAACAAATTTCCGAAATATTGTCTTTATTTCTAACTTGGTGGTCATTTTTTCCTCTTATATCTTCACCTTCTCAACAAATCAACAATCTTAAAAATTTGGCTTACCGGTTCAAGGCTTGCCTTGGTCTAACAGTGTGCCAAATTTGGGGGTGTCTAGCTCTTATGGATCCCGAGAAAAATGTCAATCAAAATCAGGCAGGTAGTTGTAATTTTTTTTTGTAGGGCTTGCCTTGGTCTAGCAGTGTACCAAATGTACTCTTTGCAAACAAAGTCAGGTAACTGAAATGCTTTAAATAAAAAGCATTTTTGTTGGAAAGTCCTGGGGTCTTTTCTTATAGGTCTTGCCTTGGTCCAACAGCATGCCAATTTGAGGAGTCTAGTTTTTATTGATCCCAAAAAAAAAACGCAATCAAGTCAGATAACGGAAAAAAAATAAAAAATTTATTAAAAAATAAATTTTTGTGGGTAAGCCCCAGGGTCACTCTAAAATTGTATAAAAGAGCACCATTTTTGTGGGAAAGGTCACTCAAAAATCTATTGGATTGGGGTAGTGGTTTTAAATTTTTATCTTGTAGGGCTTGCCTTGGTCTAACAGCTTTCAAAGTTTGGTGGGTCCAGCGCTTAAGGAAGAGAGAAAAACACACACAAAGTCGGACCACGGAAAAACATAAAAAAACTAAATTTTTGTGGGTAAGCCCTGTGGTCATTAACAGGTTGCCAAGTTTGGGAGGTCTACCGCTTAAAGTTACAGAGACCTGAGAAAAACGCAATCAAAGTCAGGCAATGGAAAGGCATTAAAAATTGCATTTTTGTGAGTAAGCACTGGGGTCACTCAAAAAAAAATTTGTGGTGGTTGTGGTTTTAAATTTTTTAATGGCTTGCTTTGGTCTAACAGCGTGCCAAGTTTGGGGAGTCTAGCTTTTAAGGATCCCGAGAAAAAAGGCAATCAACGGAAAATAATTTTAAAAACTGCATTTTTTGTGGGTAAGCCCCAGAGTTTCTCTAAAATAATTTTTTGGAGGTGGTGTTTTTGTTGAATTTTTTTTTTTACACTACAGATAAATAGTACAGAAATCAAGGGTAGTTATAGTCACATCTCGATGTCCAGATCTAGCGAGGCAGAAGGTAATTAAAACTTCATGTCATAGGCATTCTATTTAATTAGGGTCAAGAGCGGACAACAGAAGTGTGAGCATGTGATGAGCTACACGGTATAAAATTGGTGAGTATGGGAGCCTGAGATTTAGAGGTTTAGGTTTAGGTTTAGGTTAACGGATGGAGCTTCAAGATATGAGTCATTGTGATAGAAGGGGGGGGGGGG
>CM070043.1:11403177-11419818 GCA_036250615.1 Ptychadena robeensis
ATAGTTCGCCGGCGAACAGTTCGGGCCATCACTAATGAGAAGATGGTGCTATCCCACTCACTCAATGCATCTTAGGATTTAATACCCGTTTTGGGGACAACAGTCTATCTTGTGGGTGAGCAAAGTCTCTGAAATCATAGTGGGGGAGGAAACCATTGCTGCATTACTTTCACAAGCAGCTCAACTCCTGCAAAGCCAATGGTGAAGTGAGAGGAAGGTGGCTTCACAACAACTCTGTGACTGTTCTTGAATGGCCCAGCCAAATCCCTGACTTAAACCCAATTGAGCATCTCAGGAGAGAGACCTAAAAATGGCTGTTTTTCTTTTTAAATAAATCTACAAAAATGTCTACAATTCTGTGTTTTTCTGTCAGTATGAGGTGCTGTGTTTACATTCATGAGGGAAAAAAAGAACTTAAAATATTTTAGCAAATGGCTGCAATTTAACAAAGAGTAAAAAATGTAAGGGGATCTGAATACTTTCCGTACCCACTGTATATGGGTGTTTAGAGATAACACTAATTGTTCTTGTTGTTTTGTTTTCATTCCTCTTTTCTTTTGATGGTAGACAGGGTAATTTCGGAGACTGTAAAATTACCTTATACCAAAGAGTTAGCAGTAGTGATCGGTGGCATAGGTAATATTCGAATTTGCGATATTTCAGGAATAATTCTACTAATATTCCATATTCACAATATTATATTATATTATCGCTTTTTGCTTCAAAATGAATGGTCACATGTGCTATTTATTTTCACATTGCGAATCCATGGCTATAAGCATCCCAATGCGGAATATCGCGCATATTTGAAATTGCGAATATCTGCTGTCGTATTCGCGAAATTTGCGAATGTTCGAATAGACGATATTCGCCGAATATATTCAAATATTCGAAGCCCAACACCAATCAGCAGTTGAAACACTAGATGTCCCCACTGCACTATATTCCTGTTTTGATGGGCTACAAAATGTTTAATTGTTTACTGCTTTTTGTACTGATTTTCCAGATCTATCCTATGATATGATCTTGAATTCCTTTATATTTCTACTTGCATATTGTACATGTCTTTCCTGACTACCTTATTGTTATGGTATTTAAAAAAGAAAACTTTAAATAACAATATCTAATAAAAAAAAACAACACAGTTCTTTAAACTAATTAGAAGTTACAGCTTTATCACAGAATATATTGTGAAGGAACTCATATCAATGAGGAGGAGGACGGAAGTACATTTCCACTTGATCTCAACCAAACTCTATTAATCCCGACTCATTGATAAGATGACAGCAGCTAAAAAATAAGAAGGAGAGGTGCAAAGTTAAAAACAAGACAGTTGTGGAAACACTGCATGGGGATTTATGAACATGGATATTGGGCGTAGCAGATGTCATAGCTTCTTCCCTAGTGGTGAGTGAGGGCAGTGGTGGGCAACTGAGTTGATATGGAGGGCCAAAAGTGCATAACATTTTCAATCTATACTGACTTGTATAAGCATTTTTGATGGAAAAAATACAGCAGGTATAGCTAGATGACATTTTTTTTCATTTAGAAATAGCAAAACTTGATACTTCAAGCATTAGGTATGGTAATGCACAATTTATGTCATATACAAAGCTTATATGCCCCTATACTGTGCCAAAATATATATTCTACAATCACGTCAACAGGAGGAGAGGCAAGGAACTTGCTCAGACGCCATCAGGGTCACTGATTGGCTTTTACAAACACCTATCACTTAAGTTTGTTGCCTCTCCTTCTCTTTCCACTCTAAGAAGATCCCGGACAAGGACCTGTCAGCGGGGGATTGGCGAACAGGCAAGTTTCTATGCATTAACAGTTAGGTTTCGGGGGCCACCAAAGAACACCCAAAGGGCCACATGCAGCCCCTGGGCCTCAAGTTGGGCACCTGGGGGTTAGGGCAAATATGTCTGCCCCAAGAAAAGAGTACAGATTTGGTCTTATTCCATTGACATCAATTTGGTATTCCATTGACTGTTTGCCATTCTACCTTGGAGCGGTTTATTGAATATGGCCTTACAGTTGGAAGCAATAATATCCACATATTTGACACCGTAAGCACTAAGTAAGCACAGTAAGTGCAGACAATGTGGAATTATTACATTTATCTACATTGCTTGATCTTTTTTTTGTAACTTTCTTGGACATTTCTTGGACGTAGCTGGTGGTGGCAAAAAAGAAGTCAGTTGGCAGTGGCAACTACTATCATAGTAAGTGGTGGCAACTATAGATGGAGTTGCAGCCACATGAACAGTTAAAAAATGTAATTACATTATTTGACCTGAAAACCAACAGCAGAAGTGATTTATAGGAACTACCATGTTTCTCCAAAAATAAGACAGTGTCAATACACAATTATATTGCAGCCATTTGCTAAAAATAAGACAGTGTATACATTTATTTTTGCTCCCAAAGATGTCCTGTGTCTTATTTTTGGGGGATATCTATTTTTTCCATGAAGAAGAATATGGCACTGGGGTATCAGGGTGGGTGGAATCACTTAAAACAACACGGGGGATCAGAGGGGGGAATAAAAATGGCACAGGAGACTCAGAGGAAGGATTACCATGTTAGTAACCCATTCTGATCCTCCTGTGTCATTTTCATTGCCCCTTCTGATCCCCCTCTCCAGAGTTACACTACCGTATCTTCGAGGGTGCCTTATTTTTTGGAGGATGCCTTATATTTCAGCGTGAGGCAAAAATGTAAGGGTGTCTTATTTTCGGGGGATGCCTTATTTTCGGATATTATAAGAATGCTACGACGGTCTTTTCTCGGCATTCTCTAACATATATTATAAACATATAACAAATTGTCATTTTAAACATTGTTACTGTGAAATACAATTTATCTGAATGGTAACCTTCTGATCAATAAGAAAGTTATTAATAAAAATGTATCAGATAAAGTGTCTTGCATTGCTGCAGCCACCTTAAGTGATGAAATTTTTTAGTAAACTGCTTTACTGAAGACATTGATTTTATGGGATTGATGAACATGGCTATGTATTTGACGATGCTGCCATTTTTTGGGAGTGGCATGCATCAGACCTTTCCCTCTTGAGGTTAAGGTGTTAATGAACCAAAAGTCTGAACCTAGAATACAGAAAATAAATTTTTCTGGTTATAGTGTTTCTTGCCCAAAGTATGGTACCTTCATACTCAAACAAGACTATTAACCATTCCAAGATCCACACTCTACATCCCCAGGATCCCCAGAAAGAATGAGCAGTTATAAGCCATTCCTTCCATTTGCACTATAAACTGTGATTCCTGGAGCAACTGCCAGCCTCTACCGGAGCAGAGAGCAAGAAGTGTAAACTCAATCCAGCTCCAACTGACTTGGGGGATGGAGCTAAACTTGTATTTAGGCTAAACTAAGGGCTCCGTTACAGATACCTCACCACCACAGCTTTCGAGTCAAAATCAAGCATATGTGATTTAACCTAGCCACCTTGTACCAAAAAAATCTATACCCATCCCCATCATATCAAGAAAAAATTGCAATCAACCCTCTCCTATGTTTTTCATTTAGCTATTTCTATTGATGATTACTGTACGTGTTACTTCATCACTTTGACTCAAACTTTCTGTATTCATCAATGGCTAACATGAAACAACACTCTACTATTACTAATTATTACAAAAAATACATAGAAGATCCCATATCACAGAAAGAATGTATCAGTAACCAAAACAGCTGGTTTTGCAAGATACAGGAAATTTTTTGTATAAAATTAAAATAGGTAAAGGTTTGTATTCTCAGATATGTGGGTATGGCAACCCACATGCGTTCCTAGATCTACACACCATGACCACATGTGATGCAGCACAACAGCATACAAAGATGTGCCAAAACTGATTTGATGCTCTGTGATGTGAACAGTGATGTGTAGTACTAGATGAATTTACAAACCATAGGAGATGGGGATAATTTTTTTACACTAAGGAGGTATGGTGGATCATTAAACTATTAACACTATTTATAATAAAACTGAAGATCTGTGTTATTTTTGTGAATTGTCTTAAAGCGGACCTACCACTAGAAGCCTGAAGGTTTTGTGCTAATTGACTGGTATTTGGAACTGTTCATAATTCCCTCTATCTTAACCAATTCCCCAGTTCCAGCTAAGGAAAAAACAGACCCAAAGCATGATGCTGTCACCACCATGCTTCACTGTGGGTATGGTGATGTTTTGGTGATGTGCAGTATTGTTTTTGTGCCAACCCTATCTTTTGGAATTATGGCCAAAAAGTTCATCCTTTTTTTCATCAGACCATAACACCTTTTCCCACATGCTTTTGGGAGACTTGAGATGTGTTTTTGCTAAATTTAGCCTGGCTTGGATGTTTTTCTCCGTTATCTAATAGGCTTTCATCTTGCCACTATACTGCACAGTAGCTTCATACTCTGACTGGCCTAATTTTAGTCTGCATAAAGCACCCCATACACACTACGTTCCACGGCCGATTTCAAGCCAGATCGAACGCTGGGTGTGGTCACGGTGATCGATCTGCCATCGAAAGCGCCCTCCTTAAATCGAGCCATAAATCGGCCTGCAAAGATCAATCTCCTTACTATGGCAGGGGGCCAGCGTCCCCATCCAAACTTAATGCTGGCACACAAAGGGTGTGTGGACAATTCTCAACGTGACCGGCCGTGCATAATAATTTCATCATACGCAGTCATTTTGCTGAGAGATCGCCAAGAATTCAAAGCATGTATGGGGGATTAAAATTTGCATTCTAACTCTATTCACTATTCACCATCACTCTTCATTAATCATAACTATTTTAACTTCTTTAACTACCCATACAACTTTCAATCACTATACAATTTCTTTAGATATACCAACAGCTATCATATTTTTCGCACCATAAGACATACCCTAAAATTTTGTAGAGAAGGTTAGGAGAAAAATCATGATCAAGATATCATGTGAATATACAGAATGTCCAAGTGAAATAGGCAGGACTGGACCATGCAGTATTCACTCTATATTCCTCCAGCCAAAAGGCCAGTGCCAGGATGGAGGGCTTCACTGCAGCAGAGTGTGCAGGGCTGAAACCTTAGCATGTGTCTATACACTAGCAGTACCCATTCTCTGAACCCACTTATGGAGAGACACATTTTACAATCTGGCATATGGGAGAAGATATGTGTTTTTGTCTTTGTCATAAAATGTGCAATGCAGAATGTTAATGTAAATACACAACTCATGTGGCTTTATGGCTTGGCTGGAGGGAATTGAACACATTTCAGCCTCCTGGGATGCATAGATATTGCTCCCAGGATGGTTGGGACTAAAAAAAAAAGAAATTGGTTTTATTTTACATGTTTAGACCATAAGACACAAGGACACTTTCTCGTTGATTTTAATGGTAAAAAAGTATGTCTTGTAGTCCGAAAAATATGGTATATAGTATAGTGGGTTCCCTGATAGAATACATAGTGATTGATAGGTTTTGGTAAAACAAAAGTTGATTGTACAGAAATTGTATGGTAAGGTATAGCGACCTTTAGACATAGTAAAGCAGCAATGTTTAATGTCAAGTTTGAAGTCTTTGACACTTCATCATCTCTCTCCAGATGAACACCCTTTGGACTTTATTTTAAAGTATGCAATGTGTATCTTGACAAAGATACCTGAGCTATATTTGGAATCAATGTGTGCAGTAGTGCATGCAACTGTATCCAGAATGGAGTTTTAGGCTATTTAGGTATGCTTGACTGCTACTGGGACCTTGTCACATTGTATATTGTTTTCCACAAATATGACTTTGAAGAAACACTGAGTGGAAAGCATTAGGTAATTTACAAGCCAATGTTTATTTTAACTCAGGTAAATAACCATGATATGACATATTTTCTTTGTACGTCTTGATTTTTCTCTGCATTGAAATGTCACTTGACTGGACTGTTTCATCTTTTTTTATCTATTTATTTTTAATGAAGCCTAACTTAAGGTTCAGCAAAGTTCACCTAGCACCAAACCTAGCTTGTCAATGAAAGGTTTACACGCTTATTTTATGTTTAGGGGTATGTAAGCATATTTTACAGCGTTGTAAGGTTAAGAGGATTACAATAGGGTTCCATAAGCTATACTGTATGTAGAATGGGCATGAAATATACTATAACACATGGAGGTCATAGATGAATTTTGTAAAAAGAATATCTGACACTCATTATCAACTATAAAAGTTTGCTTAGATTTGTTAAATTGGCAATGTAAATGAGTAATTAAAAAAAATGATTGGACTTACAGTATATGGGTGATGAAGATTTGGGGGGGGGGGGGCAAAATCTGAGTAGGCACATGTACGGGTATAATTTGACAAGAGAAAAGTTGCACTACTGAGATATGATACTGAGATATATACTGAGATCTGGGGGTACAAACGTTACTGCGAGAATTACATTTGACCCAAAGACAGCTGGTGATCTGTGGATGGAGACAGCTAATCGGAGGCTCAATCAGGAACAGGGAGGTCCATCTGCAGCAGAATCTACCATGCAGGAAGCTGACACAGAGGGCAGTGGGGTGCGTACCAAACACCATCTCCTGGTCATCTCGCTGAAAAAGATTTGTGCACCCCTGTATATATCAGCTGCATATATTAGAAAGACATTTGCAGCGGCATCTAGATGGTTAGAAGGAATCTCAGGATCTCAATGCGTATTAATCCCACTTAGTTACTTTGGGATATAACAGACATAGAAAATAGAACTGTTATAATGGGTTCTAATGAGCTGGGAGAGGGGAGGGCCACTTGGCTTAAACAAGACTATGACATTCATTGCATTATAGCAATGCTATTTGATTCTATACATTACAAGACTGACAACCTTTCACCTATATCCATACCAATAATTATTATACATCATCTGCTTGTATTCAGAAGAGTGAAAACTACTTATATTTAACCCTTTCAGACCAAATTATTACCCATCATCCTAAAGATGGGGTCAACCATTAATCCATTTGTTGTGTATTGGAACCTAGGATGGATGCATGATGTATCAACATCACCATCATGCAATGCCCTAAGGAATCCATAGACCTTTAACCTTAAAATGTACACCATGGTGTGATTACTGACCGTGTAAACCACAAATCCAAGAAGATTGTAAATGGTTTTATACCATTAATACAGTGTCGAATTGAATTAACTTACAGTGACTTAAAAGTCCCCGCTAGGGCTCGGTCTAGTGTTATTACCCTGGCTGATGTCCCTGAAATCAGGGCCTCTCCTAGTATGTAGAAAGTTACTTTGGTTCATCATGCTGAAGAAGTGACCTGTAGATCATGAAACACATACTTTTGCTTTGATGCCACCTTGTACTTTTTAAATCAATTAAATATTACGTTTTAAACTATGGGCACCTCCGTCAAGCCTATAGCAGTCACAAATGTATGAACCACCACCCTATGCTTGTATGATTTTATCTCCTGGGTTATATGCTACTCTAGTATTAAAAACAGAAAGCAGAGCTTATATACCACTGTAGGTTGCCCTCTTTTCTTTTAGTAAGAAAAAAAATAAAAATGATACCACTAGCTTAGCTTCCTGCTTGCTAGGAATAATGATGATCATACAGATTTGTATCACAACACAACACATTTGTCTAATATGAATAAATGTAACTGGCCTACTTGACCAAATACCTCTGACCTCATCTGGACATTCCCCACATACAGAACACTGCTGGATCCTGCCACTTCCTTTTGTGCAACATCTCCAACATTCATAGCTCTATAGTTCTGGTACACGTTCTTATCATTCCTCACTTTGACTACTGCAGCATCATCCTATCTGGTCTTTCACTAGCTAGACTTTCAACGGTTCAGTCTATCATTTAAGCTAGCCACACACATTTCAATTTTGGTTCAATCGATGCTCGATTAGATCGAGGAATTCAATCGTCTAATCGAAAATCGATCTTAATCGCATCAACATACACCGCACATTGAGTTTGCGATTGTGGTGAGATTTAGATTCCAAAATATTACTAAAATCATCGATTTTGGTATGGAAACGATTAAAGTTCAGATTGAAGTGGTATATGTTATTATATCGAATCTAATCGATCCAGGAGAAACACCACAAACATCGACGATTATAAAACGATTTTGGCACAATCGACGATGATTTTCCATTTCCGATCAAAATTTGATAAATTTTTCTGCCTTCATCGAACAATTATCGTCGATCGTACCATGTGGGCATTTCTCGATTTTCGTTCAATCAATTGAGCCAAAATCGAACCGTGTGTGGCTAGCTTAATGCTGCTGCTAGACTCTCTGCTAGAATGATCTAACCTCCCTTTATCTGCTGCTCTTCTGTGTAAAGTTTTACACTATCTTCCAATTGCTCAGAAAGTAAAGTTCTGAATCTTGCTTTTATATCACTTCATCTCTCCTGTCCCACTTAAGGGCCCCACACACTGTGAGGGTTTAGCTGCAAAAAAAGATACCCTTGCAGAAATCATCAGTGGCAACATAAAATGTTCATAAAGGATATCAATAGCCTTCTGGCTTCCAAACAAAAGCAAAGCTGTCTCTGACTGCTCAGAGACTGTCTTCCACGCACACACACCACCTGACCTTAGCACCAGGTGCTCTAATCCTGAGCCTCTGTAAAATACTGGACCAGGAATTAGGAATCTGCCCCATCCTGCTCTTGCAGATTCCCAGTAAAACCAGCCCCAAAACAGAATCAAGAAAACAGCAAAGGAACATAGGAGTTCCTCGCAAATAATAGCAGTGCTGGTTCTACATCAGAATGGGAATCTGAGATATCATGGTCCAACATATCTCCCATCCAGCACTCTGCCCAGTGACACAGGGGATCTTAGGGTCACAGTGTTACAACACGTACCGAGTGGGGGCCGACAGATCAGCAATGGAGTGCAGCGTGATGATGTCATCATGCTGCAATCCATCGCTCACAGCATCGGCGGGCACCCTTTGTGTGCCGGCTATTAGACACCGGTCTCCATTGAAACTAACGGCATCGGCCCGAGATTATCGATCATGTCCATTCTCTGGTCGACGGAGCTTTGGGGCGACAAACATATGGGCACCCCCGATCGGCGGACGGTTTCGCCGCCGACCGACGGCTGCGCACACATTTATCAGTCGGCGGCAAAATTGCCCACCAATCGGTGCGTTTGTGGTGGCCTTTACATCTCTAGCGTTGTGTATCAATATACCCCTTACATTCTGTGTTCCACTTGCCTATTAATGACATGACCTACAAGGCCACCCTAATCTCTTAAATTTTCTCCCTTAACGTCCTTTTCATCCCTAACTTCACCAGCTAGTAAGTTCCATCTCCTCAACCCATTGTATTATTAGTTCCCTAACCTCTGGGATTGTAAGCTAAAATGGGCAAGGTCCTCTTCTCTAGTGATGAGCAGCATAGGCAATATCTCAATATTTCTTGAATAATTCTACCAATATTCGCCATTCCAATATTCAAGCTCAACACTACTCTTCTCTTCCTTATGATTATTCATCTTACAATGGTTTAAAATGTGTTAGCACATTTATAATAAATATATTATAATTATAACAATAATATAGATGACCCTTTACTTGTTGCTGTCTGAAAATTTGTGGGAAAAACAACTAGCTCTAGCCTAAAAGAAAAAGATCAAATGTAATAGTTAATGGAGTTCACATGGAGGAATGATATTTATTTCAAGGAATCCTAGTTTGTGTGTTGCTGACTGTTCTCTTATTAAACATTCTTAAAATATGCTTTCATATTACTACCACCTCATCTCTTTCTGAAATTAAAAAAATGACATTATAAATATTCTCGAATAGCTGATATTCAAAAAAAATATTCGCAATTTGAATATTCGAGCTCAACACTATTAATAAATTATTATGAGACTAAAAAATGAGAACGCGATACATTAACTTGCACAACATAATGAATTGACCCAATTGTAGTTTGAAGATGATGAAATCATTTGGGTTTCTATCTAACATAAATTTGCATGTATAAGAAATAGTAATGTAAGCCTCAGTGTCCTATTATTTTCCTATGGGCTTGTCCTCATTATAACAATTTTAAATCGGGCTGCGATGATCGTGGGTGATAGCTCCAATGTATTTGATGTGGCTTATACCCACAACTGCGATCGGGCCTGCGATCTGAAACACAGCTCACCACATTTCTGATCGCGGGTCACGGACGGTTGTGACCAATCATGACTGATCGCGCCCATAGCCATGAATGCATGTGATCATGCCCATTCATTCTCAATGGGCGTGATCAGTCTGCAATTGCGCACGATTGGACATGTCCCACCCACTGACATGTCCATTCACTGCTTTCTAAAAATTGCGTGATAAATGCATGATCGCTACACAAATTGCATGTGATTTCAACCACGCCACCCCGCGGCTGATCGCTCTAGTGGGGACAGGCTGTTTTATAGTTCACACATCTAAGATTTTTAATTTCTTTGTATATTGGTATGTAAGATTCATATACAGTCTTCCTATAAGCTCCAAAAACATCATGGTAATTTTTTTTTTTACAAACTATGTTTAAGCCGTGCCCAGCTTAGTAACGTGACATTTTTCAATCAGCAGAAACAAATGTATACCTTTTAACTCATTAAGCAACTTCTTTAGCACTGGTGTTCAAAAAAAATTAAGGATTACATTTCATTTGTAAGTATGTAAATATAATTGCATTGCTTATATCAATGCTTATATCAATGTGAAAAGATGACCATCACTGTTTTTGGGTGACTGATCCCTAAAAGTACCTTGTTTCCTACCGGCCATCTGAATAAGCCCTAAAAGTAGTAAAATAATTATTCCCACGCGTCAGTTTAATTAAAATAATCAATTGTTTATCTTTAAAACAACATATATGGATTAAAGTTTTATTTAAATGATGTGTACGTTGCTGTCATACTAACAAGAGACTAAACAGCACCATGTTCCACCTGCAGCATGGAACATTCCTATATATGTTTGTGAACGTCACTAAGTGTTCTTTCATGCGGCGAGAAAATAGACATTTAGCTATAATTTTCCCTTTACTCACTGATGTGCTAAGCAGCACAGCAATAGGACCAGTTACACATTCATTCACAATGCTTTTCAACTTTAACCATAAGTAACATAAGTTGATTGATTTGGAATATTTCAAGGGGCTTATAATGAGAATGCTTTGTGTAAACATTATTAGTGTTATTTTATATTTAAAAACATAAGTACCCTTTAAACATGTTGAAGAGTGCAGAGTAATTCAGGAGGTGTGGCTATTCTTAACTATACTATAAGTGTCATCTCTTGAAGCAAAAAAGAGTCATTGGACAAGCAAAGCTAATACAAGGTAAGGGTATCTATCTATCTATCTAAGTTATATACATATACAAAATTTAATATTCCTCATTCCTAATGCTTATCATTGATTGGTAGGAAATTTAAAGTACCACTGCAATAAAATATATTCTGTTCTTTTACCTAAATGTATTTAAAAACAATACAAATTGGGTTGGGACAAACATTGGAGGTTGCTTTCAATAGTCATATTTTCTTTGTATTTATAAAATATTTATAAATATTTATAAATATTTTTTTCATTAACTTCCTAAAAAATTTATGTCACAAACTAGATTTAAATACTGGGAACAAATAAAAAAAGATATTTGCTAAGCTTTTATTTCCATTTTGTCTATAGCACCACTTTCTATTTATGCCAGTGGCCAGTAGGGGTGGAAAAGGTTCTGTAAGGTGGTGGATAGTGATGGACAAACATCAGCGGAGTGTGTTCGCAAACCTTTTGTGAACCAGCGTTTGCATGTTTGCAGCAAGCTGCATTGACTTTGGTGACCGTAGTGAATGTAGCGACAATGCAATTTAAAAAATGTCAAAAGTGTCCAAATATCCAAACCAGTGTCATGCCAGAGGGGGAGCAATAGTTTGGCATCACAAAATATTTTTTTTTTTGCCAGAAATCACCTTATTTTAAACATTTTGGTTTTTGGGAAAATACCTATTTGGTTGGGTGGGGTGAAGGGTTAAAGTTTGCCCTCAATATAATGTATGGAACACAGGATGTTGGCAGTGAACCGACCGAGCCTGGTGAACTCTTCGGCGATCACTAGAGGTAGGCACTACTGACCAGAAGACCAAAAAGTATGAAGCAGAGGGTGCCCAGCTAGGAAGGTTAATAACAATAGTGGAAAGCAAAGAAGGGAAATGGCAGAAAGAAGTAAATAAATAAAAATCAAACCTATAAAAGTAGTACACTTTACACACAACTATTGGCTTCTCCAAACACCTCCAACACACATTAATAATGTGGCTGATGCCAATAGCCCCTTATAAATAGAATGGAAGGTGGTTATCTATGATTTCCAATAGTTGGCTCAATTCCAATAGTTTGGTTCGATTAACAGGGCAAAATCTAGGCATTTAGGTTTGAAGATATAATTGACCCCATTAAAATTGTGAATTATTTAAATGAATTAAGAAGCAAAATTTTCACCTTAAAATTGCACATCATTTGGGGATTTTCTCATCATCCCTTAGATTATAAAGAATTTTTTCCAAATCACATGCAATAGACAAAGCTAAAAACTAGCACATGATAGCCATGACCTTCTTAGGTGGCACTAGGCAAAGAGCTCTCATTCGTGGGGCACAGACACGTTGCTGGAGTTACAGGCAAAAGACCCCCTTCGTGGAACAATTGTCCCTTCAAGGGAAGTGATAGTTACAACTAGAGATGGTCGAATTTTTCGACTTGCTAACTTTGAAAGCTGATTGCAAAGCCTCTGAAAATGGTATAATCACCCAACTTACTGAACATGTAGGGAAGGGTTGGGGATACATTTTTAAAAAAAAAATTTGCTCTTACACAGTTTTGCATAAATTAAGTTAAAAATCAAAATCGAAATTCCAATTTTCGAAAATTTTACTTGACTTTGAACTTAATGGTTAACTGCAAAAATTTGTGTTAGGGACATACTTTTTGTGTTGTTGTTTACCCCAAACCCTCCTCTATATCTGTAGCAAGTTTGGTAATGATACCATGTGAAATGGTAAAATTTTAAATAAAAATATTTGTGTCAGTCTGGGCTTATTTCTAGAAATCTTTTTAAACCATTCCCTGTGAATGGGTAAGAGGTCTTTGGGACCTCTGTACTCATTCAATAGGGTGGGGAGCACCACAACACATGGCCTATGTTGTGGGGAAGAGACCCTCTATTACAATGTATAGGAGGCAAACTGAACAGTGTAAGTGTTTTTTAACTCAACAACACAGGCAGCTACACACATTGCAAGAAAATAGACTAACAATGATATAGGGCGGACAGAAAGGGAGAGGAGACACTGGGCAGAACCAGCCAGGACCAAGGGATGTTGTTGATTCCAAGTGTTAATTTAATAGGATACATATTTATGAAACTGGGGGGTTCATTTGTGACACCCGGACTCTGCATGCAGCCTGTGCGCAGGCTTTAATGTTTCTTATTGTAAATGTCATGAATAAAATGGCAAGGGCAACTTTGGCCATGTCTGTGTTTGATGTATTAGTGTCTTAAAAGTTCCCACTAGAACTAGTGATATTAGGTATTATTACATAGGGCTAGATGCTCTTGGTGCTTCCAATTATTTTTTTGTAGTTTTGGTTCTGGTTGACATTGTCATCTCACTTCTCACCAGCTCAATTCATTCATTCATGTAATTCATTCCCCCATGTAATCATTATCACTGAGACATAAAGTATATGGAAAAGCAGACATACGGTACATTTGAGGGTTTGCTAAACTCATGCTAAAAGACAGATATTTCTGTGGCTGGTTTTGAAGAAATATATTTATTTTTCAGATATCTTCAGTAAAAAGGAAGATTGCAACTTATGATTGATAAGTGAAATAATCCAAATGCTTTCAAAATTCTTACCCAAGCTTTTCCTCTTCGTTGTCATCACTGCTCTTGGCTTGTTTCTTCTACACTTGAAAATGATTAGTCTCCATGGTAATAATTGTAAGTATTTCTGAATGTAAGAAACACAATTAACTAAAAGAGGAAAATAGAAAAAGAATTAAGAATTTCCAGTCATTTAAATAATTAAGAATTTTCCATTAATTTACTGAAGTTAAGGCAAATTAAGGAAATCTCTATAAAGCCTACCAACAACCCTTCAGACAAGCTCCTTCTAAAAGTATACTAATTATGTCCAGAAAATGATTGGGAGAAAGTTTTAAAACTGACTCGAGTATAAGCCCCCAAGAAGGATGCGGCAGCTAAGGCTCAGAAACACACAGCAAATGTGCTTTTGTTTTGAGATGTTATTATTTATTTCAATAGGTTTGTAAGTAAAAAAAAAGCCCCTGAACATGATAACATCACTGAAATTGCTGAAAATGTAGAGAAGGGTTGTGGGAACATTGTAAAGAAAAAGTATTGCTCTAGCTGCATATCAAGTTTTTTTCACAAAATAAGTTCAAATTTGACTTTGAACCTAATGTATGCAAAAACGACATATGCTACATATTTTTTTTTTATGTTCCCCACAACCCTTCTCTACATCTATATGACAGGAGGCTACAGAAGATTATAGGGTGTAACCAGGAATGGGGAATATATCTGCTCCACCCTGGAACCAGAGCCTTCAGATACATGTAAGACATCCTGTGTGGCTAGGAGTGTTTGTTTGTCATTTTGTTCCTGTTTTTGTGGTTCAATTACACTCGTTTTCACCTACAACCATCTTGTTGCTCTGCCTGTGTACCTTGTGTACCGTGTATTGTGGGATCCCACACCCTATCACCGAGCTATTCCCTCACAATATATTATCTCACAGCTGTGTTAAGCTAGCCATACACGTGTCGGATTCCATGTCCAATTGTTTACTCCCCCGATCGATTCCGGCGATTCTGCCGGGAATCGCAGGTGTGATCAATCGGCCAATTAAGAGTATCCATCGCTGCATACCACCTTGTCCAACGGATTCCGGCACGATTCCGTGTGCGATTCCACCTCCGATTCCACCTCACAAATGGCAACTACCCCTGATCCGGGCAGAATCGGATGAGAAAGACCAACATGTTGGTTCTCCGTCGGATCCGATTCTGAGCCCCTGAACGATCGGACCTGATCGATCGGACAAGGTGGGCTGCACGTGATTCCGGCACGATCGTTTCGCGTGCACGCGCCCAGAATCGATCGTGCCGGAATCCGGTGCGAATCCGACACGTGTATGGGGGCCTTTAAACCTGGCAAACAGGATGGACTTCCAGTCGGTTCCTGGAAAAATGGCAACAGGAAATAGGACACAATAAGCAATAGTAAAGTGCCTCAGCAAAGCCCTCAGTCTGAAGAAACATAAAAAAAATCTTATCTTGAGTTTAGTATAGACCTCAGACACAAGTACTCTATTTGATGGCTTCCGAGAACTATAACACCTGATTTCCCAGCACTACACAGTTAAATAGGAAACCTGATACACCCTGCACAGGTTTCTCCTACCAGGTGGCCAAGGAACCCACCCAACACTTTCCTCCAGGACCCTCACAATTTTTTACAAAACCCTTCCCTGAACAACACAGTAACCCTTTTCATAGAGCCTTAACCTCTCTAGCGGTCAGCCCCTACTGCACCGAGTACTCTTGAATTTCCCAACCCTCCCCCCGCCCCTGTCCGCATAGAAAACCGACACTCCTCCATTATAATGGAGGTCTATGGCACGACCCCCACCACAGCTTTCCAGAGGTGTATTGGGTTTTCCCAAATCCCAGTTGCTGTAGTGGTAGAGACAAACAGCGGACAAACTGGTTTTGTCTAAACCGCGAGTGAGGTTAATATTGCCAGCGCTTTAACCTGTGTGCAAAATACACACCATCCCAGATGATAGGGGACATGCATTAAGACACTCTCTTTATATATAGCAAAAGGTTTTATCTATTGTGTAAATTAATGAACCAATATCTGAGCAGCTGGATTTTAACTATAAATAAGAAATTGTAATGGTAAACCAAAACACAAACCTCATTGTATAGAAAAAAGGAACCAATAAAAACACAATCATCATGTATTATAAAAACAAAAGTACTGCACAACTACACAGTATTGTAGAGTTGACCTTGGTCTGGAGACTTGTTTTGCAGACAGGGGGACTCCTCATCCCAAAACTTCATTTGTGCCTCCCAGGTGAACCAGATTCTTATAAGCAACATATGTCCTGCCCAGGCTTCTGCTGATAATAGCGGAATGTCCCAACAGGCTGATATGATGCAAGGGAATAACTTTACTTCTTCTAAGAAGGAATGTATACAGGCTTTCGCTATCTCTATACAGTATAAATGATACAAGCAGTTGTAAAAGTAAAGCCCCCATACACCTTAAGATCGATCCATACAATCTCCATAAGACCTACCAACAACTGTGTAGTATAGTGGCCTCCCTGATAGAATACATAGTGATTGGAAGGATGAGAAAGGTCCTCATATTACATGGTTTTGATAGAACAAAATTGGGGGCGTGGCTTGGCAGCCGATGAAGGAGCAGTGCATTGGAAGAGTTCCTCTTCATACCAGAGAAATCCCCTTTAATCCTCTCCTTTCTACGACACCCCTGAACCC
>CM070043.1:11434668-11450905 GCA_036250615.1 Ptychadena robeensis
GTATTCCTGGAGGGCCAACTGTAGTTTAAGTACGAGCGCTGGGTCAGATAAAAGGGAATCATTGAGGGACCAACGAGAGCCTGGGGCCTAGGGAGCACGTGAGTCAAGATCAAAGATACTGGGTCATGGTCGGACCAGGGCACATTCAGGATATCACAGGAGAGTACCTGGGGCAGCATGGAGTTAGGGAGAAAGAAATGGTCTATACGGGACCACTGCCGAATAGAAGGTAAAATCTCGCTCGTAAGGGTAAGCCTCATGCCAGGGATCCGATAGGGAGTGGAATTAGTCTGGCCGATTTAGTAGGAGCCACTGGAAGGGGCTGGGATAGGGGGGTACTAGAAGTCCCTTTTTTGTGTTAGTACGGGTGGAGCACCTCATTAGAGTCCCCACACATAATTAACGAGCCCTTCCTATGGAGTTGGATCAGATCGAGGTGATGGCGAAAGAAAGGGAGCTGCATCGAGTTTGGTGCGTAATAGGTGACCAACGTGACCTCCACATCTGCCAAGTGACCTATCAGAATCAGAAACCTGCCTTCAGGGTCAGGGACCTGTTTGTCGCAAACAAAAGGCACGGAGCGCCGGAAGCCAATCAACACCCCCTCTGCTTGGTAACCGCATTGGCCATATACGTGTGAGGGAAGGAGGCGCTAAAGTCGGGTGACTGGTGGTAGCAAAATGCGTTTCCTGGAGGCAGACAATGTCCACCCCCAGGGAACGGAAATAACGACAGGCCTTAGACCTTTTGTTAGGGGAGTTAAGTCCCTGTACATTCAATGACAACAGTTTCAGGGACAACTTGCATATTCAATGGAAACCGCTATGAACCCCGCTAATGGCACAACAAACCACAACAGAGGGAGCCGCACTCCGAGACCGGGAGGGAAGGGGGGGGGGGGGGGGGGGGGGGGGGGGGGGGGGTACAGACAAGGAGGGGAGAGAAAGAAAGAGGAGAGAGATGGAAGATAGAAAAAAGAGAATAGTAAACACCATGGAGAGGTATAACCCCTCAAAATTGCCATGACTGGAGTAAACCTGAGAATAACAATAAACTAAACCAGCTAGAAAACTCGCCCAAAACATCAAACGCATGACAGTTCAGTGCACAGTGGTCGCACCCACTGCATACTCCGAAATATAGCTGTAGATGGAAGCATGACCGCTACGTTGGACCGCCACCGCCCCAGCCAGAGCGGCGGCCGACCAAAGCAGCGGCGAAAACCCACATACACAAAAAAAACCAGCAGTAATGATATAAAAAGACAACAAGAAATGGACCCTACAGGAAAGGAAAAAACAAAATACTAACGACCATAATGGAGGGAAAAAAGTTAAAAGAAGAGAAAAAGAGTCCAGCATAAGAGTTCAGCAAAACAAATCCGACCACCCTAGAATCGGGGGGTGGTCGTCTTCCAATGAAAATATTTCAACGGCATAGCGGCCCACCAAGGAGAGCAAACATAAAGAAGTAAAACCAATAGCCCTCCAAAGCAAGGACACCGAGGGTTGGGATGGGAAAAAAAAAGGATGACAAACTTTTACCACCAAGCAGTCCCCGGACGTTCAGGTATGGCCATCCGCAGCTCGGGTACGACGTCTTTTCCCAGAAGGCAGACGTTGCTCACGCTGTGGTTTCGACGTAGCTGAGGCGGCCCGGTTGCTGTGGGCTCCCGGGGAACCTTGTCCGTGTCACCCCTGGTGGGAATGCGGCGCCCTCGGGATCCCCGGTATGGATAGTAGGATCCCCAGGCGTCGCAGCCTCTCCCCCAGGTTGTCACTGACCTTATGGTGTTGGGGGTACCCCTGCCATGGGGTACCCCGGGTCTGCTGAAGGCTCTGCACGCAGCCTGGAGTGCATGGATTTAAAGAATCATACCCCCTCCCTTCTGCAGTCACTTCCTGCAGATGGGAGGGGTGATCAATCAGTGAATGGTCAATATAAGCCTCAGAACAGCACCAAGTGGGTGCTGTTGGATTACAGTTTAGAAGTTACCGTGAGTTAGATGCGTTTTCCCTACCCTCCTTCTGATAGATTTCCCGTGTACCGACCCTTGGCTTGTCTCATCGTTTACCCAACCTCTGGAACCCTGACTCTAGCTCGTTTAACGGATAACCTCTTGATTGCTGCCGGCCCCGACCATTTGCGTGATTTGACTATTCTGACGTCTCCTACCCTTGTGACCTTGGACTTGTACCTGATTACGCTATCTTCATTGATACCTCCACATTGGGGCAGATTCACCCATACCGCCTCACCACACGGGGTTACTGGACATCTGGGGAGACCTGTCCTACCTGCCGCAAAAACAACACCGGTGCCCCCTCCTGGGACATCGGCCCATCTCCCATTATAGGGGGGCTCTGGGTAGAAGACCAGGGACTAGACTCCTCCCCCTGTGGCCGGTATTTCACTAATCCATCTATAACCCCGGGAAGAGGCTAACAGATGGAGAGGGAACGGAACAGTTCCAGAGTCTCCACCGGCGTAGTGACTGCGTGGGAGATCTGGAGGTGAGTGAACGTCAGCTTGAAGGGAAAACCCCACCGATATGGGATCTGCAGCTTCTGCAAGACTTGAGCGAAAGGCTTGATGGATCGCCTCTTCTGGATCGTCGACGGCGCTAGATCCGTGAACACTTGGTACTGGTGGCCCTGAAAGATCAGGGTTGGCTTCTTCCTGGCCACCTGAGCAATCACCTCTTTAGTGCGGTAAAAATGGAACTTCGCCACAATATCCCTGGGGGGCCCATTTGGCTGGCGTTTAGTGAGGGTCCTGTGGACTCGTTCAAGTTCAAGGCGTTCAATGGGCAACGCAGGGCACAGTTCCTGGCACAGAGCCGTTATGGTAGATTGGACGTCAATAATGGTTTCAGGGAGGCCTCGAAAGCGCAAATTGGATCTGCGGGAACGGTTCTCCACATCTTCTCCTCATCTCCACAGCTTATAATGGAGGAGTTGGTTTTCTGCTTTGAGCGCTTCTATGTCTTCTTCATGCCCCTCTAACACAGTGGTGGAGTCATCAAAGCGGCTCTCCAGCTGGGCAGCGCGGCAGTTCAGATCTCTGATTTCAAGTGAAATTTGGGCCGTAATGCGTTTGGCCTAGTCATCTAGGGCAGCTTTCAGTAGCGCCTGAAACTTAGCCCACATGGCATCAGAGGGCTCAGGTGGCGATCGGGAGAGGGGCAACAGTACAGGGGATGCAGAAAGGTCCTGCTCCCCAGCAGAGGGCTGGATGGGCTGGCGTGGAGGACTTACGCTCTGTGCTGAGGAGGTCTCGCCCGTCTGCAGCTGCTGGCTTGCGGCCGCCATCTTGCTTGGGGCCCTGGCCAGCGCTTCCTTCCGTGCTGAGCGCTCCGGTTTCCGCTGGGAGCGCTGGGAGCGAGAGGGCATGCTGCCCAGATGTTAAGGGCTGCTGGGGGGGGGGGGTCCAGTGGCAGTATATGAGGCAATTACCGCCGTGCTGTGGAGTATTGCAGGCGGGTGGCACAGAGATCCGTTAGGCGGTGGCCATCTTGGAACTCGCGCGCATGCGCACTCCAAATCGGGGCAATGTCTTCATCATAAATGTTGATGTTCTTTTTCATGCCATGGTGTTTACTTTCTCCTTCTTCTTCTTGGCCATTATTAAACATTTACATATGTTCCTAATGCGGGTTGTCTATCCTCTTTATCAATAAATTGTGGCATTTTCTTAAATAAGTGCAATAACACATCTACCTTAATGAATTAAGTCATCTACAAGCCCAGTCTTAGTAACAGTTTGAGAGTATGGCCTGTGAATGTGAATGACTTGACCCTGCTACCAACCAATTAGGAACCATAGGCTCCTACTTGACATGGTGTGTCTTACCACAGGCATAGAACATGGACAATCAGGGTTATTGACAGCGGCCTGCTGACAGGCAAAAAAGGTGCTACAGCTCCTCCTTATCCAGCAGGCTAGAAGGCTCATTTTGCTGCCCAAGGTCTCCCTCTGAAATAATGGACATTGAACAAGGTTTTCCAACATGTTGGAACCCTGTTCAATCGAGTTCTTTCGAGTGGGATCCATAGATCGGGAAGGAAGGCATACACGGGTTGATTTCTTAAGAGATTAGAGCACAATCACGCTCCGTGAGGGGGCACGGCACTCAATTCTACTAGAATCTATTGTGGCTAGTTTTTTGGAACAATTACCCTGAGCTAACAGCTGTGATAGGAAACCTTGTAGTTGGACTCTTTTAAAGATCATTTTAAACATAATGTTAATTCAGTTACATCAGTAGATACACTATGGGAGGCTCAAAACGCAGTGATAAAATTACAATGTATAGTAATGATATCTGCAAAGAAAAGAGATATAAATCAACATAAAAAAGACTACAAGAGGAATTGAAGCAAATAGCAATGGATAGGACAGAGCAGATGATGCTATATACAAAACAACATTACTATGACAAAGAGAATAGATCTAATACGCCATTAGCAAAAAGATAAAAAATGGCGATAGGAACACCACACAAAATTAATGATGAAAAAGGGCAGTTGATATGAACCAAGGATGATACTAAAATGTGTTACTACTAATACTAAAAATATTTAGAAATTACTACCATGTTTCCCCAAAAATAAGACAGAGTATTATATTATTTTTTGCTCCCAAAAATGCCCTGCTTCTTATTTTCAGGGGATGTCTTATTTTTACATGAAGAAGAATACGGCACTGGGGTATCAGGGTGGGGGGTGGGGTTACTAAAAATGACACAGGGGGGATCAGAGGGGGGAATCAAAATGGCACAGGAGGCTCAGAGGGGCAGATTACCATTTTAGTAACCACTTCTGATATTCCGGTGTCATTTTGATTGCCCCCTCTGATCCCCCTGTCCAGAGTTACAGTACCGTATCTTTGGGGGTGCCTTATTTTCGGGGGGATGCATTATATTTAAACGTGAGGCAAAAAATTAAGGGTGCCTTATTTTCGGAGGATGCCTTATTTTCAGGAAAACAGGGTATAAAAATCAATATCACATTCATATATATGGGTATTCTTAAAACCAGATAAAGATCCGACTGATTGTGCAAGTTACCGACCAATAGCATTTAAAGCGGTTTAGATTTAAAGCGGTTTTAAACTAAAACAAAAAAAAACACACATATATGAAAAAGACACATTACTTACCTGTCAGCAGTTCAGATCCTGTAAAACTGCTACACAAAAACAAATTAAACTTACTTACCTTCCTCATGTTTTCACTGATTAACCTCCCTAGCACACTGCTGAGGTACAGATTTCTGTACCAAAAGCGCACCATAGACGTTAATGGAAAAAAGTTTTTTACATTGTAGGCCTGTAACTTCCCAAAGTCTGTCCATACAGGAGTCTGGTAGACCTCCAGAATATAATAACATGTTCAGATGCTTTGTGAATAACTCACAATATCAGATAATGAAGATTTCAATAATTCACTTTATCAGGTAAATTAGCAGTGCAACCACTAGATGGCGCTGCAGATGTGCCAGGTTACATAGGACAGCATTGTAATACATTGAAGCCAATGTGTTACATTCAGGAACAGAACATCTGTCACATCGGCAGAGAGAAGCAGAATGAAGCCAGCTGTAGGAGGATATGGGGACACCAGATCATTTATTCAGGTGAGTATTTTACATAAGCAATCACATTGAATTGTGTTTTCAATGCAGAAAACACTATTCAAATGTTGTTGTTTTTTTCAACTCCCGCCCGTGCCCCGATGGGCCCTAGGGAGCAGTGAGGTTTGCTCTTCTCTGGCTCTGATCTCTGCCTTACGAACCCAGCTCGTCCGCTACAGTTCTGACAGGTCATAGCTGGACGAGCTGGAACTGTCAGGAGCGGCAGGGGGGTTAAGGGCAAGAGAAGCCACTTCCGGATTGATTCTTCTCCTGGCAGCCAGCAGCTAACACCACCCCACCCCTCACTCCTACACAGACAGAGACTCCTCTGCAGTAGAGCTCCGTGTGGGGGAGAACGGGGGGGGGGCAGTTGGATCCATCTAACTGTGGCTGAGTGAAGAGAGGCTTCTCTCTCCTCTCTTCAGTAACCCCTTGGCTTGTTACATCTTGCCTAGGCGAGATGTAACACAGTTGGGGGGGCTGTCTCTAAAGACACCCCTCCTGCTGTCAGAAATAGTTTGCTTTTTCCTTAGTAGGGCATCTATGAAGCCAAGTGGACCTACCACTTGTTAGGTCACTCTGCAGTATCAGCTGCAGCTCAGCTGAAACTGCAGAGTGACCTAACAAGTGGTAGGTCCGCTTGGCTTCCCCAAGTAAAATATTATCTTATGTTAGTAACATGTGACCTATGACTGTTGGTTACATATACATGAGTATGGTAGGGACATTAGATTGTGAGCTCCTCTAAGAGACAGTGATATGACTATATATGCTCTGTAAAGCATTGTGTAATATGTCAGCGCTATATAAATACAAGAATAATAATAATAAGTGATAGATATAATTAATAGACGGAAGACTTAAACACTTCTGCTCACTCTTGATGAGGGAAAAGCCTTTGATAGGCTTAGCTGGCCACATTGGAGACATTTGGATTAAGAGGACCAATCTAAAAAGTATATATACCTTCCCAACATCAGTAGTGAAACTTCCATTTAACACCTCACTGGAATTGTCAATGCTTAATTGTTCACAACAGGTATGTACTTTGTCACCAATATTGTTTACATTGCACATATACAGTGGAGGAAATAATTATTTGACCCCTCACTGATTTTGTCCAATTTTGCCCAATTTTAAGTTTGTCCAATGACAAAGAAATGAAAAGTCTCAGAACAGTATCATTTCAGTAGGCGCTATTTTACTCTTGTAACAGTGGCAGAGGCACATACAAAAGGAAAATCGAAAAAATAACTTTAAATAAAAGAAGCAAACTGATTGCATTCAAGTGAGTGAAATAAGTTTTGAACCCTCTAACAAAAAGACTGTAAAACGTGGTGGAAAAACCCGTGTTTGCAGCACAAGAGGTCAAAACGTTATCTAAATGATGACAATTGCGCACATTTGAGGGAAGTGATCCATCCTCTTGCAGATCATCTCTAAATCCCTAAGTTCGAGGCTGTCTCGTGCAATCTGAGCTTGACTCCTCCAGAGGTTTCTAGGATTAAGGTCCGGGAGACTGAAGGCACTCCCAGCACGTAATGTGCTCTTTGGCCACTCACTTTGTGCCTTTGCGGTATGTTTTGGGTCATTGGTGGGCTGGAACACCCATCCATGACCGATTTTCAGTTTCTGGAGAGGGAAGGAAGGTTGTCGATCAGGATTTCAGTTACATGGCATCCGTCCATTTTCCCGTTTATGCGATTAGGTTGTCCTGTGCACTTAGCAGAAAAACACCCCCAAAGCAAAAGTTTCCACCCCAGATGACGGTGGGGACGGTGTTTTGTGGGTCTTAGGCAGCATTTTTCCTTCCTCCAACACACGATATGACGTCACCATTCTCCAGTCCCTCGCTGCATCATTCAGTGGTTTTCATTGGCAAACGTCAGACTGGCCGCACCTTGTGCCTTCCCTGAGCCATGGGGAACTCTTGCGAGCCTGCAGATTTTAATCCATTGACGGTCGTAATGTGTTACCATGGTTTTCCTTTTTCTTGGTGAACTGGTGGTCCTGCTATTTTGAGGTCAGTACTAACTCCTCCCGGGTATTCTGGATGCTATTTCCCTTTTCCTAGCACAATTGACCACCCACGAGGTGAGATCATATTGCGTGCTAGCCCCCAGAGCGAGGTCGATTGAGGTCATTTTGGCTCCTCATTTCAACATCGCACAACATTGTCCCCTACTCTCCCGCTGTGCTATTGTTGTGGAGCCCGTCCAAGACTTGGCAGGTCTACATTTTGTCTCTGATCTGACACATCGTTGGGTCGTTCCCATTTGGAGAGTATGGAGTCGCTTTTGATGATTCTGTGGACAGGTTCTTTTCTACAGGTGACGAGTTAAGGACAGGTTCCTTATGGGGTGACTAAGTGGAGAAGTTCAACCACTCTGTGGGAGACAAAACTCTAATGTTGGTAAGGGTTCAAAAACGTATTCACTCAATGAAATGCAATCGTTGCATCTTTTTTTAAAGTTATTTTTTCGATTTTCCTTTTCATGTGTTTCTCCACTGTACAATAAAGCCTACCATTGAAATGACTGTTCTAGACTTTCATTTGTTTGTCATTGGACAAACTTACAAAATCAGTGAGGGGTCAAATAATTATTTCCTCCACTGTAAGTATTGTGGGGAACCAGCTATAAATGGTAAAACAGGCTCAGGTATGGTGAAACAAACAGTTTATTGTGGCAAGGTGAAGTCACGGTTCAGTTGGCAAAAAAAATATCTCACGGATGGCAGCCTTGGTTGGCCAGGGCTCCGTGTCTCACAACCCTTAATGGATTATGCACACTGTCCAGACCAAAGGAAAGAAAGTTTTGTCCCAAGCTTCCCCCTTGTCCATATTCTCAGGTCTCTCTCAGTGCTAAGTCTCTCTTCCTCTCTCCCTCCCTCACAGATTCTGTTCAACTTCTCATTAGCCATTTGGTAGGGCTTAAACCTGGAACTAAAACCATCCCAGACTGGATGACCAGAAGCACCCTCCCTGCTCAACTGGTCAACTCCAGACCCAAGACAACAAATAGTCCATTGCTGTACAGGCCAGTCTACAGGATCATTCTGGAGCTGCAACCAAAAGTAGTGTCTCCATCCAGGAGGGATGTATCTCCCATCAAATACAATTTCAGACAGAGTGATCGGTCTTTTAACCCTCACTTTGTCACAGTATGAACAGTGTTGAGTGAGAATATTAGAAATTTGAATATATTAGACGGATATTCGAAATCCAAGAAAATGCAATATTTCGCCAATGTGCGCTTGGATATTCGCAATGGTGAATATTTGTCATATTATGCTTTACCATTGTTTACCGGCATACATCGCGCATATATGTGCGCATGGTGAATGGATACGCCTGTACTGGCTAAGATCACAGAATGAGAAGATGTAAAGTTGGTTTGCGAATAATTGCAAACAGCCAAGCACGATGTAAGGCCATAGCAAATGGTTGAAATCCATTTTACAAATTTCGAAAGGTTTCGATATATATTCATGAAATTACGTGAATTTGAATATACAATATGCAACCCAAATATACAAGGAATAGAAGTATATTTCGAGTTAATTGCAAAGCCCCTGAACATGGTCAAAGTTGCTGGAGATGTAGAGAAGGGTTGGGGGTATACTCCAAAAAAGAAAGTATGTCTCTAACACAAATAGTTTTTGCACAAATTAAGTTCAAAGTCAAGTAAGAATTTCGAAAATCGGAATTTCGACTTTAACTTTGAACTTAATTTATGCAAAAAGTACATGTGCTAAAGCAACACTTCTTTTTTGCAAATGTTCCCACAACCCTTCTCTACATCTCCAGCAAGTTTGGTGATGATACCATGTTCAGGGGCTTTGCAATCAGCTCACAAAGTTAGCAAGTCGAAAAATTCGACCATCTCTAATAACAACCATAAAATAACACTGTTTGCAGATCATGTATTAATAACATTAATCCAACCAATCACATCGCTCCCAAATCTGCTACAACTATTACAGGAATATGGGGCAATATCAGAATATAATATCGATTTTTCGAAAACAAAGGTTTTACAACCGAGGAAGAACTAAAACTGCTTAACCTCCCTAGCGCACTGCTGAGGTCCAGATTTCTGTACCAAAAGTGCACCATAGACTTCAATGGTACATTTTTCTTTATGTTGTAGGCCTGTAACTTCCCACAATATGTCCGTACAAGGGTCTAATAGACATCCTGAATATAATAATGTTTGAAACATACAATTATGTAAAATACTTTTTTTTTTAAATAAAATTAATAAGAAAACACAAAAATTAGGGCACAAAGCTATGCTGTAATGTACTAAATCTCGCCCAAATAAAGTTTTTGGTGCCCCAGATGTGCCCATTTGCAGTTAACCCTCTCTAACCTGGTGTGATGGATGTGGTACTGCAAGTGGGCACATGTGGGGCACCAGAGACTTTTTATTTTGGTGATATTTAGTACATAGAAGCACATTGAAATCAGTTTTCTACATAAAAAACTGATTTCATGCAATGTACTTTCAAATTTCCCGCCGCCTCCCCGATGTGACGGGGGGGGGGGGGGAAGAAGATGCCAGAGGATCCAGCCAGCATGTCACATCGGGGACACCGGGACAGCGCAAAACTGTAAGTGTACGCTGCCGGTGCCCCAATGTTCACTGGATGGCACCATCTCGTCCAATGCTATAGTAGCAGTAGCAGCGCTGGACGAGATGGTGCCGTCCCGGGCAGTTAAGGAACAATATTAGTGGTGATGGAAACAGACATGTATCAAATATCTATGAGTAAACCTGACAAGAACATATAAAGCTCTATATAAAGGTAATTACCTGTTTCTTATTCAAGAAATTGATAAAATATAAAAAAAAATGTAAAACTTTTTCCCTCTCAATGATTGGTAGAATAGAAGCAATAAAAATGATGATTCTGCCAAAATTCCTGTATTAATTTCCACACTTCCGGTTAAACTAAAAAGTTAAATATTCTGGGAAATTCTGCAAAAGATACTAGATGACATTTGGGCCTACAAAACACATCGCCTATCAGGGAAAATGCTGAGAGGGGAGGTTAGAATATTCTAGACCTATCATCAGGGCTCTTAAGTGCTTGGATATGGGCCCCTGATACTAGTGTACCACAAACAAAAATTCTTGGTCTGATGTTACATACAACGTGTGGGTAAACAGTAAGAAGAAGTTTGGGTTGGCAACTTATACCATTGATAAATAACCCATTTATACCAGTTGGGTGGTCAAAGGGGATAAAAATATGGACTACAAGGAAAATCAGCTTCAACACTTAGTTCAGGGAGATTGGGGACATTTGATGATTTAAGGGGAAAATATGAGCTAAACCAGAGTGAAGTATACACATACCTGCAGGTCTCTCATTATGCAAGAAAGTGTTTCAGTGATATATACTGTAAAATACCAATAGAAGAAAACCAAAAGAGACCTCCTAAATTTGCATATAGGCATAGGTGGGAAACATTATTGGGGAGAGAAATATCGATGGATTAATGGTAATGCATGTGGGAGAATGCAGGGAAAATCTCAATATGTATAAGATACTGTATCACTGGTACTGTACGCCAGAACAATTACCAAGTTTTTCAGCCCAAGAAATAGGCAGAAGAAGACTTCCTCGGCTTATACTCGAGTCAGGGTCCCACTTACCCGTTTGGTGCTGTAGGTGGACTGTAGTGATGGCCGAACTGCCCGCAAGGCGGACATTTCGGCCGCGAACAAGCATGTTCTCCCTCCTTCTCGCTGGCGGACAGTACGGGTGTTCAACCCGCCCTGTTCGCCGACGAGAAGGAGCCCTCTATTCTTCCTCCGGTGGGATCATTAGCAGCGAGATCCCACCGCAGGAAGAATGTTTTCACTAGAAGACCGGGTAGAGAACCAGGTCACATCTGGTTAGCACAACCAGGAACTATGCGTTCCAGGTGCCGAATGTGACGTCACTGACGTCACATCCGGGTTTTCAGATTCAAATTCTCCGCCTAGAGGCGGGGAATTTGAATCTGTCCGCGAACGAGCGGACGGCGGACTTTGTTCTACAGTCTCGCAGTCTCTTGCTGCTGGTGTTCTACAGTCTCTTCAGGTACCGGCATCTCTGCAGCAGTCCGATGACATGCTTTTTACTTTCACTTTCCTCTGCATCTACTGGAACTGCCAGCTTCAGTATGGGCAATGATAATGTGCCTGATCTACAGCTCCTATGTCACTTCACTGTGGGCAAAAAATTTGCCCAATTTTCAACTCTGCGCCGGTCTCCATTGCCTTTATTGCCCCAATGTTCCTGGCCATCTCTTTTGCTCTGTAAATTACAGTAATCCACTAATGTTGAGCTTGAATAAAAAAAAATAAGAAAAGACAGAGAATGCATATATAGCATAATCACATTTAGGGACCTGGAAGGGTCCGTAAACTGGTCCCCCAAATTTGAAGATCCCTGGGTTATATAGTGCACCTTACTAGTTCTTAAATGTGGTAGCTCTGTTAGTTTATTATTGTATATTTTAACCCAATTACACATACATTTGATAGCATAATACTAGCAACACTTGGCATTTGACTTCAATATTTAAATTTTTGTACCCCAACTACCTCCTGTTCCTTCATGTTGTTTTCATAGGTAAATTTTGACACTTCCATGATGAGATGTTTTTATTTTACCACTAGAACATGACTTGATAAGAATACTCTTATATAGTGATGGCCGAACATCGGCCTGGACTGTCCGCGAACGGGCGGGTCGGACTTTTAAAGAAGTCCGCCGTTCGCCTGTTCGCGGACACATTCAAATTCCCTGCCTGTAGGCGGAGAATTTGAATCGGAAAAACCGGATGTGACGTCAGTGACGTCACATCCGGTCCTCGGAACGCATCCTGGAACGCATAGTTCCTGGTTACGGGAGCCGAATGTGACGTCACTGACGTCACTTCCTGCTCCGAGCCGGTATTTTCACTAGAAGACCGGCTTCATGCCCGGTCTTCTAGTGAAAATATTCTTCCTCTGGCATGATCTCGCAGGATCGAGAATATCAAGAATATAAATCTTCTTCTCGCCGGCGAACGGGGCGGGACGAACACCCGTACTGTTCGCCGGCGAGAGGGAGGGCGAACATGCTTGTTCGCGGCCGAACTGTCTGCCTTGCGGGCAGTTTGGCCATCACTACTCTTATATTAGTTTTTCTGAACTAGTCCTTGTCAAGCTAGAAATATTACATTTACAACCGTTGATGCAAACTTGTATTATCTATAACATACTTCGTGACCAGCCTGGACAAGTTAATGATTCTTGTAAATAAAAATGTTCCTTTTTTTTACTTACATTGGACAAAGTCCATTACTGAGTTATGTCTCCACACCCCCATGTATCACCTTTGGATCCTAACCCTGCTGATCTTGTAGTTCTTTCCCCATTTCGTGCTGGTTACCCTTTTCACACAGCACCTCCTCTCTTTCTATCCATATGGATACCTGTACTGTTTTACAAATAATCCTGGAGTCCTTTATAAATACTGTTCACCTCTACTGCCTCCCAGCATACCTGTCAACCCTCCCGTTTTGGCAGGGAAAGTCCCGTTTTTTATGTGGCTTTCCTGGCCAAATCCCGATTTCACAAAATCCTGGATTTTTCCCCGGATTTTGAAATCGGGCGATTTAGGAGGGAGGGGGGGGGTTATTCATCCGCTTATGCAGATGATGTGTGGGGTGGGACATTACTTGGTCTCCATTACTTGGAGAGAGCCCTCTCCCTCCTTAGACGAGCAAGGGCGAAAACCAGAAGTGATGTCACTTCCCGAATTCCTGACCGGCAAAATTGACAGCTATGCCTCTCAGTTTTATGTAACAGAGATGGCAAGTTCTCTTAAAAAAGAAAAACATATGCAAGAGAACTCAAAGAGAAACACATGATCATTAATATTATTAAGCTGATTTATTAGTACTGCTATGATTGGCTGATACTGTTAAAGTTAATGAAATAAGATATGAAAAAATATTCCTAACCAACAAATCAGGGACGATCAACCCAAGCATCCATTCAAATTGATCATGTGTGTCTCTGTTAAACTCCCCCTAGGAAAACTAACTTGTCATCTCTATGGCATGACCATTTAACATTACAGTACCTTTAGCAGCCTCGCACAGGTATACAGGTAACTATCCTGGACCAGAATTGCTTAACCTGATTTCAAGCACATGCTGGGAACATAAGAAGCTGGCTGCTAAACCATAACTGGACCACATTTTTCATTCACCAGAATGCAGTTCTTTCACTTTCTTAGGATCATTTGTAGACTTATGAGACAATTGAGCACGTTCCAATTTCTATCTGCAGTACCCTGTCTGTCCTTCTCAGGTACAATCTCTTTGAAAAGCACAGATGTCATCACCGAATTACAACATTAATTTGCCAGATCCTATGTGTCATATTACTTGTTTAATCTCAGAGCTAATATCATAGTATGATCATTGGGTAATACTATATGGCAATTTTCATCTTACCGTCTTCTCGGTTATCTGTTTTCGGCTTTTTCTTTTGCTGCCCTATATGTTGATGTTGTTGCTTTTCTATATACCTGATCCCTGTGATTTAAGTTATGCATTGTAAAATAAAAAAAAACACATACTACCAAAATTCATCTGTAGTGAACAGCTGGTATAGTTGGTAATTTTAAATGATTTGGAACTATATATTACATTACATTACATTACATTATATTACATTACAAAACAGTCACCTTATTTAACTTGTTGAAGTTTTTAGCGGCTTATGGAGACAACTGCTTCTTAGAATTTAGAATATGTTATTGAACATAAAAACTTATCTTGCAGAGCTGTGTTAAGTTGTAAACCTGGGACAATACAATACATTTGTTGGAAGGTTGTAAAGTTGTTGGATAATGACCTAGGAAGGATTCTTCAGAAGGTGTGGCTAAATATAATATAGATTGATATGCGGACAACTCTTCGGAGTAGACGGAATATAACAATACTTCTTAGGCGGATCTTACCTAAGGTAAGGGGATGTATTAATCATCCCACCTATCTCACTTAAATCTGTTATGCTTTTTAGGCTACATCTTTAATCTAAACAATTTGTTAGTGTGAAATGTAATGAATCGTTCAGAATCTGGTCCTACGCTGCTCCATGGGTTCATAACCAAGGTCAAACAATTAACTGTTTAGTAAAACAACCATTGTTATGTCATAGTTGATGTCGTTTGTTCTCCCCGAGTATGAGTCCACCGAAGAATGGGCATTCATATTCCAAGATATGCCCTTATGGATATACATATGGAATGAGAATGCTCTTGTTTTTAATAGATTTATATTAGATTTCATGTAAACTAAATGTTTTTTTGTACATCATATATATTACTAAAGCCCCCCCATACACCTTAAGATCGATCCATACAATCTCCATTAGATCTACCAACAACTGTGTAGTATAGTGGCCTCCCTGATAGAATACATAGTGATTGAAAGAGTTAGAAAGGTCCTCATATTACATGGTTTTGGTAGAACAAAATTTGATTGTACAGAAATTGTATGGAAAGATTGTAAGGTGTAGTAAGGGGGCCTTAATATTGCATAGTTACAACCTAGTTTAGTTAAGAAGACTTAAGATTATTTTTTTTTTTTTACAAATGGGCAGATAGGTAAACAGAATTCTATCTATTGATTTGATGTTATCATGGACTTCTTATAGACCAATACTACATTGTCAGTAATAAATGTTAGGGTTTCACATTTCTATGATATAATTGAATGGCTAATGAGATACGCGAGAATTACATTTTTTGATTTAATAGAATAAAGAAGAAAATGAAGTCATGGTAACTTATTAATTAGAACTTTTATAGCCTGCTTCACTCCATGGGCTGCTTCTTTGAGATTACTGGGCACTGTGGGGTAACAAGAGAATATTAAGCACACCCATTTTTTTATTTTTATTATTATCATCATTATTAAAGTGCCAACATATCATGCAGTACAAACTACACACAGGAGAAAAACTGTTTACAATCTAAGAGAATTATTACATTGGATGTGGAGAAGGCAGAGGTGAGGCTGTAGAGCCTAGGTGCCCAACCTGTGGCCCAGGGGCCGCATGCGGCCCTTTTGGTGTTCTTCAGCAGCCTCCATCAGTCCTTCACTTGCAGCCCCTAAAACCTAACTGTTATTAAAAATGAAAAAAAAAATTCTTTAATTTATGCATGCTTATGCATGATTAATTTTTTCTTATAAAATGCTTATACAAGTCAGTATAGATTGAAAATGTTATGTGCGGCCCTTTAGTGATGTAGAGGGCCCTCCATATCAACTCAGTTGCCCACCACTGCTGTAGAGTTTGGAAAGTTGGTACCTATATTCTTGGAAAGTGTCTTACTAGATTGCTGAAAAACAATTGCATCTAGTTTTCAAGAATTTAGCAATACATTTTACTATAACATGTGCACACTTTGTCTGTTGGGCTCTTTTCGTATTTGATCCATAACAAAAGAATTCTCTTGTGGATTATTTCAGTGTGACGGAGAGTTTGGAGTTTAAAGCTAGCCACACATGGTACAATTTTAGCGTTCAATCGACGATTTTCGATGGA
>CM070043.1:11453345-11472905 GCA_036250615.1 Ptychadena robeensis
GTCCGATATCGAACAAAAAAAATCCATCGGAACAAATGGGCGTTCTAGATTTTTGTACAAGGAACAAAAAAATTGTTCGTCCTTCATCTGTTGGACGAAAAAATCTTGACGTGTAAACCCACCTTTATGTGAATTTTTCACCGTATGCGAATTTTAGTCTTGATGCAAATTTTTGAGTGTTTTATGCGAATTTTCGACTTTAGAAATTTAGACTCGAAAAAAGTCAAAATTTTGCAGTCGAATCGAAATTCGATTGGGAAACTCAAAATTTAAGTAGAATCTAATTTTATTAATTTCGACCATCTCTACTGAGGAGTTGGATGCGTACAGGTGATTTGCGAATTGCAATTTAAAAGGTGAAACTAATATATGAAACTGATCACATGCAACGCAAAATATTTTTAAGCCTTTATTTGTAATAATTTTGATCATTATGGCTTATAAAAACCCCCAAATCAAAATCTTATAATATTATACGAAATTAATAAAACAAAAAGATTTTAATTTGAAAAATGTTAGACCTTTAGAAAATATAGCCATACAAATGTACTTGGTTTGGGCCCTTTTTGCATCAATTACTGCCTCCAATGGACGTGGCATGAACACTATCAAGCAAGCACAGTAATTTCATGATCATTGAACCAGGTTTTGGTACTTTTGGCAGTGTGGACAGGTACATTTTTGCAGTAATCCACGCAAAAACGTAAGGTCCCGTCTTTCTTCTGCACAAAGAGCACTGGTGAGACCCACGGGTTGTTACTCTCCTTCACCACACCCTGCTGCATCATTCGACCATGCAGCTGTTTCACCTCCTGGTACAGGTGTGGGGGAATGCTGCGGTACCTCTGCCAAATCGGGGGTCCATCCATGGTGGGGATTTCATGCTCCACACCACTGCAGTAGCCCAAATCGTGGTCACCTTGGGAGAAGACTCGGGACCACTTGTTCAACAGCCCTTCCACTTCCAGGAGCTGAGCCGGCGATAGTTCTTGGCTGCTCAAGTCAATCAATGGCAGAATATCGTGTCTGGTCCAGTCTCGCGGGTCACTGTCGCAGGTCTATGTGGCCAACTCGTGGCACCACCTCCTGTATTAAGGCTAGCTCGGCCACCATCTGTCCAGGGGGAATCCGCAGTGGGGTCACGGATGAGTTGCAGACCTTGACCAAAACTGTCCCTTGTCTCACTACCGCTAAAGTCCTGGCGATATGTGATGCCATGTCCGACTGGGCAGGCTCTACCAGTACAGTGAGACCCTGTAACCTGTGTTGCGAGCACACCATCATGAGCACCACCAGCTCCTTCCCGGGATCTAGGTAAACTTCACCTCCATGGGGCACGCAAACTATGCCAGCCTTCTCCCTTGTGAGCGCCACCGCTGACCCACCATCATCCAGGCTCTGCAGCGCTCAGATTGATTGACGTCCTGTGGGAGTTTCAATTCTGGACTGGCACGATCTAGAGCCTCATAGTCCAATGCTTGGATAACATTCATGCCCAGGTTGACCAAAGAACTCGCCTGGTTTGGTGGCCGAGTGACGATGATCCCCTTAGTCCCCAGGTCCTGGTTCCACAGCTTGACTTTCATCCAGGTGATGCCGACCACTTCGACCGGCAGATCATTGGCAGCAGTGAGAGAGATCCAGGGGGATCAGGACTCAAGCGCTTTTTTGGGAAAACTCCGCACAGTACCGACTCTGGCATGATGGTGACTTGTGACACGGTGTCAAACAGACAGCCAACAATGGTGGGGCAGTCTTTTACTATGTCTTGAGCCGTATGTGCGATCTTGGGTTGAACAATACGCCCCACTGCTTGGCTCGTGGCAGCAGAGCGTTCTAGTTTAATGGACGTCTGGAGTCGCGTCCACAGTTGCCCCCCCTTGCGGTAACGGCGCTCCCGGTAGCCCCACGCTGGAGACGGGGATCGGCAGGGTCGTCTGGGTGAAGGCGATCGACGGAACCTTGTTCGGGGAGAGGGAGACCGGCGGGACTGTGTTCCTGGTGGCGGGGCTTACCTCCGTTGCCAAGGGGACGAGCCCCGGCCGGCACCATCACCCAGTGCAGATCCGGCCTGATCACGGAGCAATGACATTTCAGTCCTCAGTTGCGACATCCCTTCAGCCAATTGTTGAATGGTCCTCTCCCAAGGGGCGGGAAGGGCTGCTGGATTGGCAACGCCTGGGCTTAGCACAGGAAGGGCGGAGAGGGGCGTGGCAGTCTCCAGATTCTCTCTCTCCTGCACCACTATAGCCGCCTGATTGCAGTCCCTCTATAAACTGTTCCTTGAGCCACCCTTTGTCTTCTCCCCAGCTGACTCTACCTTCCTCGAACTGCTTCGGGCAGATCTGCGCAGCTAACTCTTGTAGTGCCACGGCATATTGCTTCATAGTCTCAATGGTTCGTTGGTGCCGGCAGAGGAACTGTTCCCCGCAGGGCATGTAGGCTTCCATCTCTTGCGAACATGGCTTCCAATCGGATCACTATGGAGTCCAGGGTCTCCAAGTCTTTACAAAAACATCACCAATTTACGGGCCTCCCCCTCCAGGGCGTTCAGGGCCAACTCGGCTTGTTGCGCGGGTGGTATTCCATAGGTCCGTACCAAACCCTGCAGTCTCTTTGCCCAGTCCTCCAGGTTTTGACCGGGTCCTGAGTATTTGGGAAGGGTTAGCTGCATCAGTCCTCCCATCATGGCGGGTAACCCAAATATCGCTGTGGGTGCAGGCGGGTTGACATCCACTGCTGCAATGCTGGGTTGGGGTTCGGCATGGACGCGGCCTACGTTGTCATTTTCTGACATGGCTGATCCTGTTCGTGACGCCAAATTGTACAGGTTTAGGAATCAACTGACTGTCAGTCCTTCAACCGGTCCCTCTGCAGGCGGGCACCGGTCCTTGGCGTATTGGTAGAGACAGGAAGTCCCAGCCACTCACGGGAACTAGACAGTGATACCACCTGGTCACTGCTTGGGGTGCGAGTACTGGAGTCCACGATGTGGGCCCCATGGGGTAGTCAGCAGCCCACCCCACTTGAAGGTAGCACTCGGACAGGTCCTGGACTAGGCAGCTACTCTGGCAATCGGGTCTGACAGTGCTGCGTGCTATTGGGTCCACAGGCTGCACGCACGCCCGTATAATCGGGGCAGCATATGGAACCTGGAGCCGGCTTGTGTGCCCGGTCGCCGCCGTCTCTACAGGTATCCCTGCTCTGGACTGCCAACTCACTTCCTGTAACTCCGCTTTTAACTCTGGGGCCTGCATAGCCTTCTGGGAACCTGCCTTAAAATGGGACCGCACCTCCCGGTGTCCAGGTGACTACACTACAGTGCCATGTCCTACAGGAAAATGAAGTCAGCATCTCCATAAAGCTACATAGAAGGTAAGTTAGAGTACCCCCTTACACAAGTAATTTGCTACCAACATCCAAACAATTCATTATTTGAGGACAGAAACGTGGCACCCTACCGGAAACCAAGCCTGGGAACACCCAATGGCTCTGATTCCGGTCACAATGGATTTTAGCGGTAGCAGGCGAAAAATAATAAAGTAATAATAAACACAGTGACAAGGTTTGTACAAATTAAGTTTCAGATTTATACGTCGTAAATGAAAAAATACGGTAAGTTGGTCATGCAACTCCAATTGTTCGTTTCAAATACACGTAACACATCCGTTATTCTACAAAAAACATAATATCTCTACGCGTTTCCCGACCAGCGTCACTTCTTCAGGAGATGAATTTGTAAACATCAATATCAAAAGAAAAATGTGTTTGTCCCAGCTAAAATGGCAAGAGAGAACACACAATCAGTCTACATCCTGTTGCCATAAGTGGTATATAGAGTAGTAATGGTATTTAGTAGATATTCACCCTGTAAACGTCCTATCAAAGGACTCAACAAGTAACCATCAAGAGGGGCGGGGGAAGGTCCAAAAACGCCTTTGTTGGGGAACGGGGGGTCTTTATGTGGACCCCGGGGTAGATTCCACAGACAGCCGTCAACCTCAATTGAGATCTGTTGAAATTGTGTAAAAAGGCCCCCATACACGTGTCGGATTCCCACCGGATTCCGGCACGATCGATTCCGGACGTGTGCACGCCAAACGATCGTGCCGGAATCGCATGCAGCCCACCTTGTCCAATCGATCAGGTCCGATCGTTCAGGGGCCCAGAATCGGATCCGACAGAGAACCAACATGTTGGTCTTTCTGATCCTATTCTGCACAGATCAGGGGGAGTTGCCATTTGTGAGGTGGACAATCGGACACGGAATCGTCCCGGAATCCGTTGGACAAGGTGGTATGCAGCGATCGGATACTCTTAATTGGCCGATTGATCACACCTGCGATTTCGATCGGATGGGTGATCGACTGGCCATGGAATCCGACACGTGTATGGCTAGCTTAAGAAGATATTTCTGAGGAGTCAGATAGAGCACACCTCTTTACACACCTTACGGTGGCCAAGATCATGTGTATCTATCAAAAGAATGTGGATATACTATGTGTATGAATGTACTGATCACCTATGTGCCGAAAAGTGTATGTCTTGGTGTGAAAGTTATTAAGTGTTAATACATACTGCTAGTGTAGTGTCTCAAATTGCCAGTATCTATCTTGTGATTGTATCTCCCAGATTAAGTGTGTACTTTGTTCAAGTAACACAAAATGTGCTAGTGTACAGTGTATGTGTATGTGATTGCAACCGTATGTGTGCATGAGTGAGTGTGTATGCGAACAAGGATGTCGTGTGGATGGGAGTAAAGCGTCTTAATAAGTGTTAGTGTTAGATAGGGTGATCTACGATCAAGAAGCGATAGATTATTCCTTCACCACTATATATGATAGGGGTCTATATTGATTAAAGGCACATGCAAACATAGTAAAAGAAAGAAAGGAAAAAAAAGAAGAAAAGAAAAGAAAAAAAGAAAAGAAAATAAAGCCTCACCGTGGAAAAACACACCAAATAAAGTGAACCACCCTATGGGTGTTTGTGATCAAACTACTACGATCTGAGCACAACCAATACTGTGTGTGAGCTCATATAATTGTATGAGCCATAGAAATGAACCATATCACAGACTCTTCAACAGATATAATTGTGCACACGTTGTGAAAGATAGTTAATTGGTCCATTACAAAACTAAAGCCAATGCAGCTTGCTGACAACCCTTGTATAAGTAATCATAAACATAGTATACCTAGTATGCAGGTGACTTTTAAGTAAGGTGTGCTCAAAGAGCAATGGTATCAGAGCCGCTGTCTGTGAAAAGTATACATTGACCAATTACTCAACAAGTGATGCTTGTAGCCTTAACAACCAAGTATAAATAATGTGGACTTACTGTTCGCGGCGTCTGTTGAGAGTGGAACCAGGATCCATTGGAGGAAACAACATTGTTCCTCCTTCTTAACCCCCTGCCACCAGAAATGTGGCGCATAAACGCCCCCTACTCCCCCCAGCACAGCGCCACTCATTGCCATAGCAACCCATACAAACATATGGGAGCCGGAATGGGTAGTGCGGCGGCGAGGACAGGGGCGCGCCGCAAAGCCGGTGTACGGGTGCCGGGGGATCACGCTGCCCTACCCCGCGCTCTCCTCCCCGCCCCTCTCCAGACACTCCCACATGTCAATCCCTGACCCCTACCTCTCAAGGGAATAATGCTATCCCCATGCTAGAACGTGGAAGACAACGTCACACGCCCAGGGGTGAACCTCCCACGGAACACCCCCGCTCCGCTCCAACAACCCCATAAACATAGGGCATGCTGGAAAGGGACCAGGGACGCTCCCACGTCAATCCATAGGAGAGACGGGGTCACGTGGGGGAGATGATAACACGGGGGTTTGAATGGAAAAGGGAGGACAGGCGGGAGAGAAACGGAGGGGGCACGGAGGGGGCGAGAACCAAGGTGACAAATTGCTGTTCATCGCCCCAGGGGCGGGATCAAAAAAAGTGGAGGAGGGGCACCTGTAGATAGAGCTCTAACAGGATGAGTATCAGAGGAAACATTTATAGTTTAGTGCTTCGTTCATTCCAGGAGAGGTATTCGCTTTCAATTTGTATATCCATCGCATTTCGATTTGTAAAAGTAACTTATTCAAGTTACCTCCCCTAATCAATTCATGTACTCTGTCGAGTATTAGGAATTTGAGAGCCATTTGATGGTAATTATGTTGTTGTGCTATGTAACGACCTATAGGTGTTCGGAGGTCGTCAATCTCTGCAGCCCGAAGGGATGTTTAAGCCACGCCACTATGGAACATGCCAGTCGGAGGGGGTGGTTTACCTATGTAGATGCCCCTGTGGGGCATACTACGTAGGAAAGACCAAACGCCCCTTCTGGCAATGTCTTAAAGAGCACCTTCGGGCTGCAGAGATTGGCGACCTCCGTCCACCACTGTCATATATAGTGGTGAAGGAATAATCTATCGCTTCTTGATCGTAGATCGTAGATCTAACACTAACACATATTATGACGCTTTACTCCCATCCACGCGACATCCTTGTTCGCATACACACTCACTCATGCACACATACACACACACATATGGTTGCAATCACATACACATACACTGTACACTAACACATTTTGTGTTACTTAAACAAAGTACACACTTAATCTGGGAGATACAATCACAAGATAGATAGGGGCAATTTGAGACACTACACTAGCAGTATGTATTAACACTTAATAACTTTCACACCAAGACATACACTTTTCGGCACATAGGTAATCAGTACATTCATACACATAGTATATCCACATTCTTTTGATAGATACACATGATCTTGGCCACCCTAAGGTGTGTAAAGAGGTGTGCTTAATCTGACTCCTCAGAAATATCTTCTTATACACAATTTCAACAGACCTCAATTGAGGTTGACGGCTGTCTGTTGAATCTACCCCGGGGTCCACATAAAGATCCCCCGTTCCCCAACAAAGGCGTTTTTGGACCTTCCCCGCCCCTCTCAATGGTTACTTGTTGCGTCCTTTGATAGGACGTTTACAGGGTGAATATCTACTAAATACCATTACTACTCTATATACCACTTATAGCAACAGGATGTAGACTGATTGTGTGTTCTCTCTTGCCTTTTTAGCTGGGACAAAAAAAATTTCTTTTGATATTGATGTTTACAAATTCATCTCCTGAAGAAGCGACGCAGAATAACGCATGTGTTACGTGTATTTGAAATGAACAATTGGAGTCGCATGACCAACTTACCGTATTTTTTCATTTACGCCGTATAAATATGAAACTTAATTTGTACAAACATTGTCACTGTGTTTATTATTACTTTTTTATTTTTCGCCTGCTACCGCTAAAATCCATTGTGACCGGAATCAGAGCCATTGGGTGTTCCCAGGCTTGGTTTCCGGTAGGGTGCCACGTTTCTGTCCTCAAATCTCCATAAAGCTAATTTGCGTAAGGAAGCATGAAGTGCTCCAAAATCTCCAAAAAGCTCCAACACCAGTAGATGAACTGTCTCCCCAAATCAACACAGATTATGGAAACTTCACACTGGATTTCAAGCATTATGGATTGTGTGCCTCTCCATTCTTCCTCCAGACTCTGGGTCCTTGGTTCCCAAATGAGATGCAAACTTCGCCTCATCAGAAAAGAGGACTTTGGACCACTGAACAACAGACCACATTGTTTTTTTTAGCCCAGGTAAGATGCTTCTGACTGGTGATGGAATGTTCTTCTTGCGAACTGTACAGGTGTTCGACCCGCCACGTTCACCTTTTCAAAATAAATAAATTTTCTGATATTTTGATTTTAGGGGTTTCATAAGCTGTAAGCCATAGTCATTAAAATTATAACAAATGATAATATATAAGTTTCACCTTTTAAGTTGAATTACTGAAATACAGAACATTTTAGACAATATAAAACATTTTTGAAAATCACCTGTATATAATAAAGTAGACATATTATTTCATCTTAAAAGCTTTAAGGTACCTGGTTATACTACAGATTTATGCGGTGTGCCTCCATACAACATTTAAGATCATTACTTAAGGCTGCCAAACACGGCACGGATTCGTGCCAGATTCTGGCGCGATGGATTCCGGGCGCGTGCACGCGGATCCATCGTGCCGGAATCCCCTGCAGCCCACCTTGCCCGTCCGATCGCATCCGATGGATCAGGGGCACAGAATCGGATCCGAGGAAGAACCAACCTGTTGGTCTTTTCGGTCCGATTCTGCTCTGATCAGGGGGCGTTGCGGTCCGGGAGGCGAGCCATCGGACACGGATCCCTCCCGGATCCGGCCGTACAAGGTGGGCTGCCACGATCGGATTCCCTAATTGGCTAATCGTTCTCACCTGTGGATGCCGGCGGAATCCATCGGGTGCTGAATCGATCAGCCAGGGAATCTGTGCCGTGTATGGCTAGCTTAACAGTGCTTAAAACGCTTACTAAAGCCCCCCATACACCTTAAGATCGATCCATACAATTTGCATTAGATCTACCAACAACTGTGTAGTATAATGGCCTCCCTGATAGAATACATAGCAATTGGAAGATTTAGAAAGGTCCTCATATTACATGGTTTTGGTAGAAGAAAGGTTGATTGTACAGAAATTGTATGAAAAGATTGTAAGGTGTAAGGGGGGGCTTTAGGCAGTAAGTAAGCAAACACAAATAAAAAAGATAACCTGGTAAACTGATGAGTTAACTGAACAATTGGGGTGATATTTGGTCCCTAGACATATAAATCAACTTCTATGTGTCACTGACTGCTTAGATATTCTGTACTATTTGCAGAGATCAATAAATAATGACTTAAAATTAGACTGTCATGTTTTTCACTTTATTTTGCCCTATGGACTATAAGGGTCATAGGTCTCTTTTCAGAAGGAAAGGCAATTTTGGTTTAACAAGCAATGATAATATTAGAAATTGTATTGAATATGTACTTGAAGAATCACTGTCCCTTACACTGCCTTCTTCCATAAGATACACATGAAATGTATTACTTATCCTCCAACTGATTATATTGACATTAGGGCCATATAAAAAGACAATTATTAAACTGCACCATCCCCCGCACCACAGAGGTACTGTAAGCCAAAAAGCCAGTGCCGCAAGAATTGAAACAATATACACAATATCAGGGGTGCATATAACTTTTTTAGTGAGCTCCTCAAATGAGTACCAGGAGATAATGTTTGGTACTCACCCTATATGTAGAATGGTCTTCCTCACTAATTCCCTCACTATCCTCTGCGTCAGCCTCCTGCATGGTAGATTCTGCTGCAGATGGACCTCCCTGTTCCTGATTGAGCCTCTGATTAGCTGCCTCCATCCACAGGTCACCAGCTGGCTTTAGGTCAAATATAACTCTCACAGTACAACACCGTTTCAACCCCCCTAGATCTCCAACACCCCCTAAATCTCCAACAAGTCCAATAATGTTTTGAATTTGTCATTTGCATTTCAATTTGACACCCCTAACTGCAACCTTTTATGGTTATTAAAGCTTCCCTGCGTTTTTTTGAAGTGACATAAATTGTATACATTTAAAAATGAAAACCCATTTATAGTAGTGTTTAAAATGTAAACACTACCCTCTAATCATTCCCCCCAACACCCCCCCCACCCCCCACACACACACACACTACCCTTCTACCTGACACTCCCCCCGCTGATGCTTGCCGTCAGAACACAACACAAGCAGATCTCCTCACACAGCAGGAAGGAGGGGGCGGAATCCCGGTGAATCTGTCCTCTGTCTGTGTAGTCCGCAGATGCGATTAGGAAGCACAACAAAGGTACGCAGAGTGGGTTTTTAGACCCATTTGTATACCAGTTATGTGCATCCCTGCACATTATGCTTTCTTAAAAACACATCTGTTTATTGATAAAGAAAACATAGGCATGAATACATAAAATGGCTTAAAATACATACATACCCCTGCACCGTGGGACAGAAGATGCAGCAATCATATGTCTTGATGCGTTTTACCTACTCAAGACAATTCTAATATATCTAATAACACAAGACAGTAGGATGCAAGCACACACACAGCACAGATACTTAGATAAGAGGTAGGTGGCTGTTGTAATGTGTGCTCTTGCAAGTCCCCTGTTGTCCTCTCTACCTATATTGGTGGTGCGCCACATAGGGCTTTATTTCCTGGATTGGTCCATGGCTGCAGAATGTTGTTGGACAAGCCATTCAAATGGCAAATTACATTTAAAGTTTTTTATGCTACGAAAATCTCCTAAGGAAGCCCAATTAGAGTGAAACGCGTCAAGAAATGACAGCAAGAATTTTGAACTACCATGCACACCAGCACTTTGCAAGTATGTACATCATTTTATATATGCTATGTAAGTCTGCAAATACACCAAATAAAGGTATAAATAGGACATTAAATGTATTTGTTGCTGTTAAAGTCCCTGGGTCCCACACCTCCTCTGCAAATGGGAAAACTTGGGACAGATTTGGGTCTGTCTCCTCTTTCTGCCTTTTTTTGTATTTGTATATTGGAATGTTGGCAAGCATGATGCATAAGGGTAGGGGTGGCTGTTTTTAGATTTAAATTCAATAACACATGAGACAATATCACAAAAAATATTTGGAACAATTTGAAAAGGACTTTTCTTCCCAGAGTCTTCCAATGCTCAAAATGCCATGAAACCAATAAAAGTAATAACTGCCCAAGTCAGAGACACTGGATAAAGGTGCCCATACACCTTTAGATCTCTCTGTCAGATATCCTTTAAATCTATCAACAACTATGTAGTGCCGGGTCCTCTGTGATTGAACACAGGTAGACTTGATGGTTTAAATATCCCTCATATTACATGGTTTTGGTAAAACAAAAGGAAAACTTAAGGATATCTGACAGAGAAATCTAAAGGTGTATGGGCACCCTAAGGCAGGATAATACCTAATTAGACATAAATAAATGTCCTTTTTATAACCTTCTAACCCAAACCAAGAACTTCGCCCTTGCAAAGATGTGAACACCAACTAGGACTGTCTATAAAATAATGTTGTATTGCATTTTGTAGAGTACTGAGCCACTTCCACTGTCTCCAATCCCAATTGAAAAGTTTATTTATTTTAGAAAATGCTGCCATCCAATGGGGGACTGACCATGGTGAACATCCCAATTGCTTTTTTAGTGTGAACTTTCTTTAAAAGTAAAGCTCTCCATACACGGCTCGACTTTTGTACAACTGAGTTTGTTCGAACGTCGAACGTTATGTTGCCCTATTTGCTTGTTTGATAAAATACAGATAATGATCATAAATCGGGTCGAATGTAGTATTTATCTGTTTATAAATCGATTTGGAGGGTGTATCAAAACAAAACAAACAAACAACTTTCAATTTACATTCAACTTTCATTCAAACAACAAACATTTTCCAACTTGTCTGAGCCTTTTCTACACCTCAAAATCTAACAATACAATTTCTGTGCAATCCACTTTTCTTCTACCAAACCATGTAATATGAGGATCTTTCTAAGTTTTCCAATCACTATGTATTCTATCAGGGAGGACCCGGCACTACATAGCAGTGACATATACCTTCCAATCACTATGTATTCTATCAGGGAGGACCCGGCACTACATAGCAGTGATATATACCTTCCAATCACTATGTATTCTATCAGGGAGGACCCAGCACTACACAGTGTAGATAGAAGGAAATTGTATGGAGTGATCTAAAGGTGTATGGGGGGCTTTAGATGTATTATTTTGAAATGTTTTCTTTGTCCTTTGGAAAATTCTAAAGGGTAAGGGTAAAGGGTGTTATCTATGAGTAAGCTGCCATGTTACACTAAAAGTATTTTCTAGCACTGCCAATTGGAAATGTATAAGTCTCTGTGGCTGTAATATCATTCATGCAATCATTGTGGTGAGATTTCCTTCTTATGCCTTCTTAATTATGAAAAAAAATCTAAAATGCATTTACTATGATAGAAGCTCTACAATAAATACTACAATAAGACAGGCTCGGAGCCAAAAGACACACCTGGGCGGAGGGACAACATGACTGGGTTAAGAAGGAGCTGACATACTAAGGGTTAGTAAATCTTATAAACATGCATAGTTATGTTTTTATGGTATCTTGTTATAGCTCTAGTGGATTGGTTAGGTCAGTTACTAAGAGGGGTCCTCCTGTAGTTTAATGTGGGAGGAGAATTCACCACATTTCAGTCAGAGGATAGTGTGCGTCTGATGAATTTCCTGCCCTCCCTCCCTCAATGTTTCTTTAGTTTATACAACTTTGATGAATTCCTTTAGTTTTCAGGTTTTAAAACTTGTCACAGTAGCTGCGGGGGTTGTAAGGCCCTTGAAGGTGGTCTGCTCATAGAAATGGTCATTGAAGGGACCGTCGTAGGTACCACCCTTTGTTAAGTATGTTGGAGTGCCAAGGAGATAGTTCTGTAAGGTGGTATCTTTTTTATTGTAATTGTCTTCGAGTCATATCTATCAGTGCAGTACATTGCTTTTTACTGTACCTTAGGGCAACTTCGTTATGAGCCTACATTTTCATGTGCTAACATTAACATCAATGGAAAAAGTAAAGCATATAGATCAGTGGTGGGCAACTGAGTTGATACCATATGAAGGGTCACAAGTGGGGCCCTCGGCATCACTTAAGGGCTGCACATAACATCGATCCAGACCCTCCCCCCGTCAACTTATCTCAGCAGGCCAGATCCCGACAGGCAGTCAAAACCCGACAACACCCACCCCCCTCCTGTCCCTGGGTGCAGCGCTCATATGTAGACCTGGTTTCCCTGATCAACATTGACAATTTTACTGATGTAGGACCACCATAGTTGATTAGGAAAGCCTGGTCAGCGTGTGAACACTTCACAGGTGAGTTGCTATGCCCTATGCTTTAACAGTTAGGTTTTGGGGGCCGCATAGGTAGGACCAAGGGGGCCTCCGAACAATGCCCAAAGGGCCGCATGCGGCCCCCGGGTCTCAGGTTGGGCCCCTAGGATATAGATGGATACAAAGTAATGCTACACAGTTGTGTTTATGTAGTGGACTCTAGTTTGTCTACTTATCTTAAGTGCATATATAAAGCCCAATGGACTGCATAGCCAAACATATTTTGATATGCAAATGCATGAGTGTAAAATGAAGAATTGCATTTTGGAAGCATCCTTCGGTTCTAATGCAACATTTCCTGGTAAAATACACATGCCAGCACTTATAATCACATATTAACATAATCACATTGACTTCTATTGGTGTCTTGAGCACACAGCGTTGCATTTCTGAAATCCATTGTACCAGGTCAGTAGGAGTGTCACACATTTTTTATGATGTGATTGCATATCCACGCCCCTTGCATTGCAAATAATGACCATCAACATTTAAAGAAAAAATACGCTTTTAGACACCTCACGATACATATGGATAAATCTAGCTTTAAAAATTGACAGAATTTTAGACACCAGCTACCTAATAAGGAGAAATATATGATATCTTTTTTCTGCATTTTTTTACAGATTCATTATTAAGGATTTCCCATAATTGTGAAACAATTCATACAAAATGAAAACTATTCTTTCCAGGCTATTCTGCCTTGTTGTTGTCACCTCTGCTCTCTGCGTATTTCTTCTACATATCAGATTAGTCAGTCTAAGTCGATTTGATGGTAAGTGGCTTTACAGTTTTTTTTTTGTTTTTTACAATTATATATTGTCATTTACATGGAAAAACAACCTCCTAGATTACCTAGAGTTCAGATTGGAGGTCAATGGAGCCCAAATACATTACCTGCCTGCTGCACTGACAGTTTACACGACGTGGAGCTGAAACTCTACGTCAACCTATGGACAGCAGATCGGCTGCACTCAGTGTTATCTGTTAGTGCGGCAGCGCCCCCCCCCCCGACGGACATGCCTAAAGTGCTGGCTAGTGACGGCTGAACTGTCCGCATGGTGGAAAGTTTGGCCGCAAGCATGGTGTTCGCATTCCTTCTAGCCGGCAAGCAGTACGCCGTTCGCCGCCGAGAAGGAGCCTACTATTCTTCCTCTGGCAGGACCAGGAGCAGTAAGATCCCACTGGAGGAAGAATCTTTTCACTGAAGACAAAGTAGAGAACCCCGTCTTGCAGTGAAAAGCCGGCTCGGAATCGCAGCCAAGAACCGCAGTTCCAGATACCGGATGTGTTACTGACGTCACTTCCAGTTTTTCTGTCCGTGACCAGGCGGACTATTTTAACGGCTCCATCTCGTCCAGCGCTGTCCTGTCAGTATTGCAGTGGATGAGATGGGGCCGTCCGGCGAAGATCAGAGCCCCGGCATTGCATACTTACAGTTCTGTGCTGTCCCGGTGGCTCCAATCCTCTCAGCTGGCGTCTTCACTTAAGCCAATGTTCACCCTCCCCCGAGTGACATGATGACGTCACATCGGGGGGAGGGGTGTCGGCAGGAGATTCAAATGTACATTGCACGAGAAACAGTTTTCTATGCAGAAGCCTATTTCAGTGTGATTTCCAGATGTGCTCTTTGAAGTTAACCCTTTCTCCTCTGGTGTGTTCATTTCCAATTGTAATAAAAATGTATTATAAACAAAACATAAATATGAATACATACTGTTTTGAAATCTTTCATACCAAATGAGTATTTTAGAGATTTTATTATTCAGATGATACCTTTTATTCATTTTTTTGGTACAGAAATCTGGACCTTGCAAGAGCGCTAGGGAGGTTTAAAAGTCCGATCTGCTTGTTCGCGGACAGACCTTGGGGAAGTTCGGCCATCACTAGTGCTGGCACACAAAGGGTGCCATTTTGACCAAATTTTTTGGCTGATTGACGTCATCCAAAAATCTGACTTGGCCGAAAAATCTGGTCACAGTCTAAATTTGTATGGGGGGCTTTATGGATTTTATAATGTGTTTATGTCTACCATAATGCTTAATTTAGTATAATGCCCCTAACAGTAGTGTCTACTGATAATGTATTTTAATGTTTTACAGTTGCTGATTCTATACAACCTGAAGCGGTTTACAAACACAGAAAATCAATTGTGAACTTTGTGTGTGCGCAGAAAAATCGCACTAATGCCACCCTTCCATTGGACAGGAAAGTTGCTGCGCAGTTGTATGTAGAACACAGCCATAAGTTCATCTACTGCGAGGTACCAAAGGTGGGCTGTTCCAATTGGAAGAGGATCATCCTTCTTCTTAATGACACACTAGGGCTTACATTAAATGAGCTCAGACATTATCAAGTTCATAATTCACCTCTGTTACGTAAATTAAGCTCATACTCCCTGGCAAAGCAAAAGGAGCTACTCTCCAATTATACCAAAGTGATGTTCACCAGGAATCCCTTAGAGCGGGTGGTTTCAGCGTACAGAGACAAGTTTCTTCATGAGGATGATGTCTACTACAGTAAAACCATTGCAAATATTATAAGAAAAAGATTGCGATTAAAACAAAATGTTACAGACAAAATTACTTTTAAAGATTTTGTCCATTATATTGCTGTAGAAAATCCAGTATCAAGAGACACTCATTGGAAGCAAACATATGAGCTCTGTGATCCATGCAAGATCCATTATGACATTATTGGCAAATATGAAACCTTGAGTCAGGATGCAGATTTTGTTTTGAAGACTATCAGGGCACCTAAGAATCTGACATACCCCAGTATGAAACATCACGCAAATGATAGCCGTACCAATGAGGAAATCATCCGACCGTACCTGGAAACACTTCCTCCTGACCTTTTAGGAAAACTTCTGAATGTCTACAGTGTTGATTTTTCCATGTTCAAGTATGATCACTACAAATATTTACTGAAAATTTCAAAATCAAGTAAAATAATTTAATGGATTAGGTTTTATATATCTGCTATATCTATTATCTATCTATTTTTTTTACATATTTGTATGTCAGTTGCTTCTTTTTTCACTGCCTAGATGGATATAGATGAAAATATAGCATATTGCACTTAACATACAGTGACTTGCAAAAGTATTCCACATTTTGTCACATTATAGCCACAAAAATGAATCATCAAAAATTTTATTGGAATTCCATGTGAAACACCAATACAAAATGGTGTACACGTGAGAAGTGGAACAAAAATCATACATGATTCCAAACATTTTTTTACAAATAAATAACTGCAAAGTGGGGTGTGTGTAATTATTCAGCCCCCTTTGGTCTGAGTGCAGTCAGTTGCCCACAGACATTGCCTGATGAGTGCTAATGACTAAAAAGATTGCACCTGTGTGTAATCTAATGTCAGTACAAATACAGCTGCTTTGTGACGGCCTCAGAGGTTGTCTAAGAGAATATTGGGAGCAACAACACCATGAAGTCCAAAGAACACAACAGGTCAGGGATAAAGTTATTGAGAAATGTAAAGCAGGCTTAGGCTACAAAAAGATTTCCAAAGCCTTGAACATCCCACAGAGCACTGTTTAAGCGATCATTTAGAAATGATCGACTGTAAACTGTAAACCTACCAAGACAAGGCCGTCCACCTAAACTCACAGGCCCAACAAGGAGAGGGCTGATCAGAAATTCAGTCAAGAGGCCCATGGTGACTCTGGACAAGCTGCAGAGATCTACAGCTCAAGTGGAGGAATGTGTCCATAGGACAACTATTAGTCGTGCACTGCACAAAGTTGGCCTTTATGGAAGAGTAGCAAGAAGAAAGCCATTGTTAACAGAAAAACATAAGAAGTCCCGTTTGCAGTTTGCCACAAGCCACGTGGGGGACACAGCAAACATGTGGAAGAAGGTGCTCTGGTCAGATGAGGCCAAAATAGAACTTTTTGCCAAAATGCAAAACGCTATGTGTGGCAGAAAACTTACACTGCACATCACTCTGAACACACCACCCCCACTGTGAAATATGGTGGTGGCAGCATCATGCTCTGGGGGTGCTTCTCTTCAGCAGGGACAGGGAAGCTGGTCAGAGTTGATGGGAAGATGAATGGAGCCAAATACAGGGCAATCTTGGAAGAAAACCTCTTGGAGTCTGCAAAAGACTTGAGACTGGGGTGGAAGTTCACCTGCCAGCAGGACAACGACCCTGAACATAAAGCCAGGGCAACAATGGAATGGTCTAAAACAAAAACCTATCTATTAGAATCCGTTAGAATGGCCCAGTCAAAGTCCAGATCGAAATCCAATCGGCAAGATCTGAAAACTGCTGTTCACAAACGCTGTCCATCTAATGTGACTGAGCTGGAGCTGTTTTGCAAAGAAGAATAGGCAAGGATTTCAGTCTCTAGATGTGCAAAGCTGGTGGAGACATACCCTAAAAGACTGGCAGCTGTAATTGCAGCAAAAGGTGCTTCTACAAAGTATTGACTCAGGGGGCTGAATAATTACGCACACCCCACTTTTCAGTTATTTATGTGTAAAAAATGTTTGGAATCATGTATGATTTTCCTTCCACTTCTTACGTGTACACCACTTTGTATTGGTCTTTCAGGTGGAATTCCAATAAAATTGAGTCTTGTTTGTGGCTGTTATGTGACAAAATGTGGAAAAGTTCAAGGGGGCCGACTACTTTTGCAAGCCACTGTATTGCTTATATACTGCCTATTTAATGATGTGTTAGAGATTGCAGATGTAAATTATCATGTTTGTCTAACATCAGTTTGTGATTATTATGTGCAGCATTAAGTGACTTTATACTTTTTATGTGATGTATAGAACAATGATTCCACAAGCAAACAAGCAAGAAATAGGCCAACTCATAAAAGTTTAGAGGTGAATATTTTTATATAGTGTTTTGCAGGTAAAGCTTAGAACATTTCTGCCTTATACATTCTTACCTTTGGCCTACATAAAGGCTGTTAAAAAAATGTCAACAATTGTTTAAAGTAAAGAGACTGGCAGCCAAGCATACCCAAGCCAACTGTCTCTACCAAGTTTTGCAGATGATGTGGTATACTTTAGATAATGACCTGTTCCCCACCTTCATCATACTTTTTTTCTTGCCATCAATCATTGATCTTGGTTTCATCTGTTGATCTTGGCTCTAACTGTCTATTCTTGAGGCTTAAGCAGGGTACAGATGGCTCGACATTTGAGCCGCCCGATGCCGCATATTATATGGGCCAGATAGATGGCCGTGAGTGCGCACAGCGATCGATGCGGCCATCGATCTGGCCCATATCTGCAGGTCTGTACCCTGCTTAAAGGGTGCAGTGTTATCTGGAGAGTGAGATACTAGCTTGGACACTGAAGGGGAAGATTTACCTCTGTGGGATATGAGCTGAATTCGATTACATCCAGCAAGTGTGCTAAAGAATCTGGCGTGCATCTACTTTGTGCATAGTACAACTCTAAAGCTGGCCATAGACGTCTCGATCCATGGACATCACCTTGCTGTGAGTAGTCGGCTACAGAACTGACAGGAATCCTGTGTGCTTCACTTACAAAAGGGGATTCTTGTCAGATTGTAGCCAATTAACTTGAAAGGGAGAGGAGGCTCCCCTCCAAGTTAACTGCATACAACAGGATCGGCCACAAAAAGAACCAGCAGGACGGATTGCTGTGTGATCCGACCTGCAAGCTTTTTGGGTCGAAACCTCTAGTTGGGCACCCCTGTAGTTGCGGGTGACCGACCATTATGCGTGCACGCTGGTCAATCGCCTGCAACTATGGCCAGGAATTGGCCTGTCTATGGCCATCTTTAATGCTGGGTTTAAACACAACATACTATAGTGACAACATATATGGGTGATTCCCTAACAAAAAATAATTATGTGAACCAGTTTATGTCTTGTGTTCGCCATGCTCTCTGTGTCCAGTCTGTCCTGTTGGTGGCCACTAGAGATGGTCAATTGTTTTTTAAATTCAACCTTTTCGACTTAATTGCAATACCCCTGGGCATTGTATCATTACCAATCCTCCTGGAGATGTAGAGAAGGGTTGGGGTATACTACAAAAAAAAGTTTTTGCAATATTTCCAAAGCCCAAATGCCTTACTGTAAAATGGGCAAAAACATCAACACAAGCTTGATATGAGAACTGCAATGCACTTTAAGCTGTTAGTGATCTTGTAATTTTTACTTTTGTAAAAGTAATAAAAATGTTTTTAACATGGTTGAATAACCAATATCTTGGGTACAATGTTTCTACATGGTGTGTCATTTCAAGTCCAACAGTTTTTTTTATGTATTTTCAACTAGTGATGGGAGCCACACAATAATAAGGATATGTGGTTCCATTAAATGTCCCAAATGTAAGGTTTGTAAATGGGTGTAGGGTCAGGCAGAGGTTAAGCAAGTGTCTGCTGGTTTCACCAAAGGTAGGGGCCACTTTCCTCCAAAAGTTTCCAGACAGGAGTTATCCAGAGTACAGAGAAGTCCTGTTACATCATACCTTGAGCAAGACACATCACACTACAAAGAACAAAAGGAAAAGAACACACAAAAAAGATACCACAAAAAGGAATAAAGGCCCATATCCTTATCCTCACATCCAACACATACACCCATCATCCCCACACACACACACACACACACATATACAGGGGAGGAAATAATTATTTGACCCCTCACTGATTTTGTAAGTTGGTCCAATGACAAAGAAAT
>CM070043.1:11476997-11491367 GCA_036250615.1 Ptychadena robeensis
AAAGACGACAAAACCGTGCACCGCATGTCATCAACACATAAACTCAGTCCCTACAAAAACCAGGCTCATTGATTCTCAGGGAGCACCCAATACCCTACCAGGTGACCCACTTAGTGCGTGCACGGAGAGCTCAGTGAGACATATCGCACCCGAAGATATGGGGGTTCAATGTTAGCCCCCAGGGACACAGGGAAGCACCCGCGGCCATGAGGAGTGTCGAAGTCCCGAGCACATAGGGAGTGGCCGCCAGGTGTGCAGTATATCAGCTACCCCGTTTCAGGAGCTCAGATCCCAGTCCGTTGCAGCATCGCGCACAATAGACAACCCAACATCCACTTCCAACAATAGACACAAAGGAAAAAAAAAAAAGAGGAGAAAAACGAGATAGAGAAACCTAACAGGACGCAGCAAGAGAAAGGGGTCCGCGAAGGCCACGACCCAGTGGCAGGAAAAAAAAGTGAAGGGAGCGCAAGCCGCAGAGGTTTGAGAAAGAGCGGGAACACAAGGGGAAGCTGGAGGGGGAAGAATATGGAAATGATGAGGTGATGGGGGTGGAGCGGTCGGGACAAGTGAGGCCCACACACTATATGTAAAATGGTACCCCCGTCTGAGCCACAACCCAACATGTGTCTGGGACGGAGGGAAGCCCTCCTATGGAGCAGAGGGTCCGTACCACCTGCAGTACGGATCTATAATCCTACGTTCCTGGAACTGGCGCTAGCTATGCTGGACCTGTGATTCAAAGGCGTGATGATTTTTTTGTGCAGGGTCACCCGAGTCGGTCTGGCGCCAAGCTGCCTTCTCCCGCCGCGCAGACTTCTAATGGGGCTTGGACTGTGGTCGTTATTCTGGAGACCGGAGTAGGGAGCCGCAGCGCGGCTCGCGGGGGTTTAGTTTCGGTACGCCTACAAATGTTCCTCAAAATAGGTGGTCGTCCCGCGGTCCTACGAACCCTTTGTAGGACCAGGAACTGTTAAGTGCCTAACGGGCGGGGATGTATGCAGGCCAGCTACGCCGGGCCCATGGGCTGGGGTCGGGGGACCATGGTTCCGCCCCATGGTTTCACAGTTGTATCCTGGAGGCGATCTCCGAGGGCGCCAAGGAGGTGTGACTATGACCCACCCAAGAACTCATCTCGGTCACAGCCGGGGGGAAGGCAGGGTTACCGGACTGGGGGCGCGGGCTGGTTGGCCGCGGGCTGGCTGGTGGGTGGTTTGGTGGCGCGGTACGCAGCGTCCGGGTGGTTTTGGGGGCCAGGTGCCCGCCCGGTCGACAGGGGCCCGGGAGGGTAAGCCGGCTGGGCACCAAATGTAAGGGGTCTCCGTGGTGCTGGGGGGGGAGAGATCGCCGGCGCTGGAAGCGGTGCACGCCGAGTGGCGATCCCGCAGCGGGGAGGTGTGGCGGCGCAACTCGAAGCAAGCGCCCCGTCCCTGCGAACCCACAGACGTTAGGTCCCCCCGGCGTAGAATGCCGATCGGGGAGCCCGGGAGTGAGCACGTGGAGTCGTCCGCGGCTAGTAAAGTTTCGCCAGGTTGTTGGAAGGCGGCGTGGCGCCGCCCCCTGTGGCCCTTTCGTTGAACCAGGAGGTGTTCCATGTCTAGGATCCTGGCTGGGGGAAGACCCCCAGAGATGGGGATAAATGGGCGCGAGCGGAGGCGAGCGAGTGAAAAAGCGCGGGGTAAAGGCGGGTTTGGAGGGTTTGAAACAAATAGAGAAACCTGGGGCATAACTTGCGCCATTTTGAAAATGGGACACATTCGGTGCCTGACCATTGGATGTTTCACGGGCGGCAGGCGGGCGGACTTCTAACTGGGTCTGGAGATGTGGAGTTTAGTGGGGCGTATTGGATGGAGTATAGAAGTGCAGGGTCTCTGGGGGATGCGGTGCCCAGGGTACGAGAGTAGAAGACGACACCAGGAGAGAAATGGCAGGGCGAGGCCAACTGAGAGGCGAGCTGAGGGGACAAGGTGACTGGGGAGCGGTATAGTTCTGGGTGTTGACCCTTAAATCGCTCGAGGCGGAACCACAAATGCGGACTCGCGGCCGGAGGGGCCGGGCAACGGGGGGGCCACTGGGTGGGGGTTGGAGATAATAGTCGCAGCAAGTCTTGGCTGCTAGACACAGGTGTGCGCGTCTTATGAGCGTAGGGGGCCCACCCCTGCACACCTGCGGGATCATCAGGGTTCGGCCCTCATGCATGTCGCCAGGTGGGGTGCTTCGCGGGTCGCGCAGGACCATGGAGGGAAGGGGGAGAGTGGGCCCCCTGCGGGTTCCATTGGCGAATCTGTAGTGTGGGTGCGACACGCCGGCCCCGATTGACCCGATCACTGCTGCGGGGGGGCAGAATACAGCGCGCCGTTCCGCTGCGCAACATACTGTGGGGCAACCTTCTTTGCTCGGGAAGGGTCCCGCACGAGGACGCCCGCGCCAGGGTCGCGCCCTGTCTGTCGCGCCTGGGGTCTCTGCTCGACAGACCAGGGGCATGGCCGGGAGGTGCCCGCTAGTGGCGGGTGAGCCTGGAGTGTGATGGTCCGCGCGTGTTGTTCCCTAGCCCCCGTCCCGGGACAAGCCCCGACCTGGTTCCGTGTGGATCAAGGAAGAAGGTGGGAGATTTAACGGGCGATTGTGCCAGCAATTTGGCGTAGAGTTTTTATGTCCGAATTGTTGATCAAGAGAGATGGGGCCGGTAGCTAGGACCGGACGGGATGGTCTTTGCCTGGCTTGGGATGACGTCATCAGCCCATTTGTGACGGCTGGGGAATGTGCAGTCCGGGGCAACTACTGCGTTGAAGGAGGCGAGCACTAGGAGCAGAGATGCGATCCAAAAACTGCTTGTAGAGACAGGTTCGAGACCCATCTGGGCCAGGGCTCTTGCCGGAGGGTAGGCCCGTGACCGTGGCGGAGATTTCCTCCCCAGGGTGACAAGGCTCAGCCATGGCCTCAACCTCCCTGCTTCCGGATATATGGAAGGTGCCGTGGCCCGCATGTAGTCCGGAGGGTAGGGAACGGGCTGGACGTTGACGATGGCTACTCTCGGGGCGGGGAGGTTGTACAGTCGTGGTAGTAGGAATGAAAGGCCTGAAGAATGCGAGAGGTAGAGTCCACATATCGCACCCGATCTGTCCGTGACTTTTGAGATAAGTTACCGTACCGTTTCAGGCGACACACCTGCTAGCTGCGCTACACTTTTCCCAAATTCGTACATTGAGCGCCGACAGCATGTCCCTGTGCTTACTCAGCCAGATCCACCAGCTGCTGGACTCGCCGGCGCGTCGGCCCTAAGGCTTGGGCAAGGCGTGGCCTGGTCCCGGATCCCTGCTTGTGTAATCTTTCCAGGGACAAAATAGAGGCCCGAAGAGACATGAACCGCTCCGACATTTTTCCGTTTAATAATCCGGGTGAACCCTCCGAGGTCAAAGTGCCCCCGGAGGACGCATTTCGCGTCCGGTCCCAACGGACCGGAAGGAGGTAGCACTCCTCCGCATGGTCTCCGTGCGAAGTCAGAACTGGCAGTGGACACCCTCTCCACCACGCGTAGGGTCGGCCAGAATTTTTCATTCAAGCGCCAGGTCTGGGCACGCCTTGAGGAAGAAGGGGGGACAAAAGAAAGATGAACACAGGGTGATGGTCGGCATAGGGACTGTAATACCATAGACACTTGTGGCGCATGGTCCCAACAGCACACTGAGAAACAAAGAAACAATCATTCGACTATAGAGGCATGAGGGTGGGATAAAGAGGAGTAATCCTTCACCCCCGGGTGCAGGATACGCCACACATCAACTAGCCTGGTGAGATGGAGTCTGGGATTTCACTCGGTTGATATGGCCGAATACGGGGAGGGATCGACCTGCCCAAGGACGTGTCTACCTCTGGGTGAGGACCATATTGAAGTCCCCACCCCTCACAATGGGGCCTGCGCCTTACCAGCAAGAAATGGCCGATGCGGCGCAGAGGAAAGGTCACCTGCCCTAGATGTCGGGGCATAGAGATTAACCAGCTTGTACGGGGAGCCAAGATCTTGGCAGGTAAGCACTAGGAACCCGCCCTCTGCGTCCGGGTACGTAGCAACCAGTTCGAACTGGAGAGATCTATGGATGCCTATACGCCACACCGACACACTTTGCGATCAGGATGGAGCTATAGTCGCCAAGGGAAAGTACTGTAGGGCATAGAGGGGGTGGCAGACCCCTAAAATGCCGGGTCTGCCTGCAGGGAATGCACTGGCGTTGTACACGCTGCTTGTGGAGACTGTATGCAAGTTGGGGGATCTTTTCTGAGGACATTTAAACCCTTCGTCATGCAGGGAGCAAAACCTCGAGCCTCCGACAATGCGTGGAACGGGTGGCCGGGTCTATAGAGTACAGGCTAGCCGTGACTGCAGGACCAGCCCCTGTTACAAAAAAAAAAAAAGGGGGGGGGGAGAGAGGGGGAGAGGAAGAGGGGTAAGCGAAAAGGGGGAGGCAAGGACAGAAGAAAAAACCCCCACGAGAGGGGAGAAGAAAAGAAGGAATAGAGGGGCAGAAGGAGAAGCACACACACAAGATACAACTACAAAAACTGTAACGACTGGACAAGTCCAAAATCCCGGGAGGCTAAAGCGCTCCCCTGGGGCCTGGTGTCAATCCCTCACGCTCATCATAAAACTAACAGAGACTCAGCAGCGCGAGGGTGGCACCGAGACACCCACTTCAGAAAAAAAAAAAAAAAAAACACAGATACTACCAAAAAAGGGAAAAAAAAAAAATAACAAACAGTGTAAACATTGATGAGCCGTCCCAGTACGGACAACACGAAAACTACCTGAGATGCTCAGGAGCCTCTGCTGATCCGAGCCCAAGGGAGAGACGGTAGTCCTCTGATCAGCGACTACCCACTACCTACTGGGGGGGGTTAGTGACTGACAGAAAGCGCTGCCAGCTTCCCTCCGCCAACCACCAGTACAAACACTATTACAGTACCGAATACCGTGTAAAAGATCAAATAAGGCGCAACTACCCAGAGTGAATAACCCCAGTGCACCACAACACACCACCAGATTCTTCCAAGTTACATCTTTGTTTTCCAGGGGTAGGGTTTAGTAACACAACCGGGGAGTCGCCTGCACGTAGTCTTGAGGTCAATAAATAGTTATCCTTGGCCACTAGCGCCGTGCATGGGAACAAACAGGCAGGGACCATGGGCTACGGGCCAGGGGAGTAGCTGCGGTGGAGGGGCTGGGTGGGCAAGGAGGGCACGAGGAGGTAGCGTCAAAGTGATACTACATCAGGGAGGATGGGATAGGGACCAGTCCCCGCAGTACCACTCCTCAATCATGCATGGGCGCGGGGTAACACCAAAGACCACCCGTATTCCCTCTAAACGCTACAACCTCTCCCACCCTCCGGCTCCTGGGGCCCAGGGCATTAGTCACAATACAGCACCCGTGCTGCGCAACGTGGAGATGAGAAAAAATGGGTGGTGGGGGGGGTGAGGTAAAGTATTAGCCCGTCATACAACGTCTCCGTCCAAAGCGACATCTCAACCCGCAAAAGCGCCAAAGTAGTGATCAGTTCTCTGGTTCGTGGGTGGGGGGGCCGTTCATCCTCGAGGTGGTGTGCGCCTGCGGGGCTCTCGCTGCGGGAGCGCTTCTCCCGGAACGAAGGGACGTACCGATCCTGAAGGGTCCTCTGTCGGGAGTGTTGGCAGCAAGTTGGGAAAGGTACTAACGGAGGGAGATCACTAGTGTGTTTAGACGCAGGACCATCGCAGGGTACCGTCCTCATCGAGGGTGCGGATGACGACACTCCGTGGCACCTCCGCGAACCTTTAGATTAGTGGTAATATCCCCCCTCTGTACTGTAGGCCCGCCGCCGTCAGGTGGGCTAGTAAGAGGTTTTCAGCAGCATTGCTCTCCTGCGGAGGGTGTTACGGGAGAGATCAGGCATTGATCTGCAATGTGCGCACACATCGAAGTCCAGCGGGGTGCGCTTCAGGCCTCACCAAGCCTGCTTCTATGTGTCCTCTTTCATACTGTAATAGTGGACCCCCCGGCATAGACGGTCACGCGCGCTGGCCACTGGGGTTGATCGACGGCAGCATGCCCTGTGGACCCTGTCCAGTAATGAATGCCCATCGGGAGACATTGCCCAGCAGCAGCTGAAATACCTTGCACACAGTGCTCTCGTCATTGGTCTGGTGTTGTTGGCTTCAGGCAAGCCCCTGATCCTGAGATTGGCTCTGCGGTCTGCTCTGTCCTCACTGTCCTCATGGTGCAGCTGCAGCCGGTCATCAGCGTGCCATGCTGGGATACGTGGTGGCGGCCATTTTAGTGAAGGCAGATTCCCGTGCAGTCATCCTTCTCTCTGCCGGGTCTCTGCAACTGTGGTCTGGGAGGTTGGGAGGTCTTTTGGCCATGTTTCCAGCCGATTCAAGGAATCGAAATCCGTTTTTTTGTGGGAGTGTGCTGCAGCAGCTTCTGCGGACCTCAGGGAGTGGATCCAGCACCGGAGGCAAGCGACGGTGATCCTGGCTCATGGAGGCAGTGAGCAGAGAGCCAGGCATGATGAGACACTGCAAGGGCAGCCTGGTAGGAGGCTGTTATCCTCTCTGGCTTTGCTAGTCTCCGGGCGTTCGGGTTCGACAGAGGCGGCGCGGCCGAATTTTGGTGTCCAGCGGAGCGAATCCTTATAGATTACTGTGAGTCGAAGAAATTCTTGACCGCCTTGTCTTTCGGTTCAGCCTTCTTGTCCTTCGTTTTGTGGGTAGGGTGGGTCATTTTCAGGAGGAGACTGAGTGCGGGATGCCCGGGTAATACGTGGGTAATTGTGCGGTGGTAAGGGAGCTGTCTGGGTGGGCCACGTCTTCACACCGCCATAAAGCCAGGCCACGCCCCATTGATATGTATTTTTATGCTCTTTTTTTTTCTATTTCTTTTTCTTTTTTTGTTATGCTCTTTTTTTTTTTGATATGTATTTTTAATGAGATTGTATGTATTTGTTATTTATGCTGCTTTTTCGCAATATATTTAACTAATTGAATTGTTTTCTATACATCTACCAAGGCGGCAGCGGCGGCGGCCGCCATCTTGGCTGCAGCGCGCGAATCCTTATCAGGCTTCTGTGAGTCGAAGAAATTCTTGACCGCCTTGTCTTTCGGTTCAGCCTTCTTGTCCTTCGTTTTGTGGGTACGGGTGGTCATTTTCAGGAGGAGACTGAGTGCGGGATGCCGGTAAACGGTGGTAATTAGTGCGGTGGTAACGGGAGCTGTCTGGGTGCACGTCTTCACACCGCCATAGCCAGGCCACGCCCCATTGATATGTATTTTTATGCTCTTTTTCGCATATATATTTAATAAATTGAATTGTTTTTAGACATTGGTATATCTTTGTGCCCTAAAAGTCCCAATGGGGATAGAAGTGTAATCTTCTACTCCAACTCCTGTCTTTTTCCACTAAAATACATGCAGCAATATGATTCACAGTTGTGAAAGGCATCTGAAAGTAGCCATAAACCTAAGGCAATAAAATGCATCAGGTTGGAAGGTTATAAAGTTACAGGCTCGTTTGTAGGTGTGACTAACCACAATCTGGATCTAACTGCCGGATGACTACACAGATTGAAGATTGGAAATTACAAAGGCTGAAGATCTTATATAAGGTAAGATGATGAATAAGTCAGCTTATTTATCTACATTTAATTACAATAAACAATTGATATTTTTCTGATATAAAGTATATTGCGAACCTGGAGTATTGTTATATTAATTGGCAGGGAGATTGTCCTACTGATGTGTTCAAAAGAACAGCTGTTTCAATCAACATTTAACAAATAGATCAGTCAAATATTGTTAAGGAATGCGCTTAAGTGTAATATTATATTTATTACAAATATGATTTATTGTGTGAAAAACATTTTGGTCACTGCAGCTATTATAAAATGAATGACATTTTTTCCATGGCAAAGGATAGGCACAGAAGCATGGCACTGAATGTTGGGCATGTCATGCATCCACAAAATAATATTTTATTCAAGAAACAAAAAATAATGGTTTTAGTTTATCGATAGACACAGATTTTATCTAAGCCTACCCAAATGCAAAATCATCAATTAAATGTTGAAACAATTATCTCTTATAGCAGGAGTATCAGGAGTAATGACAATAAACATTGCATAGAGTATAGAGGCGTATCAAGTATGGCCATTGTTGAAGACATTTTCATAGCAAATAAAAGGGGAAAAGGCAAGAAAATTTTATTTCTGCAGCCTGGAACTATGAAGATTTATCATTCTTCCATGTTCCTCTACTCAAGCTGTTAAAGATTCTAAAAGCCAGCTAACCTAATCATTTTTAAATGTCGCCCATTATGTCATCTGGGAGAACTGCTCTCTAAAATCCTGTTGAAATCCTCTGATACGATTGTGAATAAATAACCAGTGTATCTCTTTGCTCTGTAGATTACAGAAAAAAATCTTCATTATTTGAATGATTCTTCCAGACTTGAATCAGTAGTTATTATGACATTGGTGTCCGTAAGTTTGCACATACAATGCACAGTCTATTACCCACTAGTGATGATCACGAATATTCGGATTCCGAAAATTTATCGCGAATATCGGCAATTCGGAAATTCGCGAAGATGGTGAATATATTGCCGAATATTCGCATTTCCGGATATTCTGTATTTTTTTTCCATTACACACACCTCTCAATGCAAGTGGACAAATGGGAAGGCTGCAACAAGAGCTTAGCAACACTCCCTGCGACCATCAACAGTTTTTAAATCCAATATTTTTTTTCAACACGCCCTCAATGCAAGTTAAACATATATTCGCGAATATATAAAATTCGCGAAATTCGCATAAAACGGCCGATATTCGCAATAAGAAGAATATTGCCGAATGCGAATATTTTCCGAATGTTTTCCCAAAAATTCGCGGCATGCCGCGAATACGAATGTTGCCTATGCCGCTCATCACTATTACCCACCATTAATATGATATGGTTTGATTAAGCATTTTTTAACTGCGGCCATTCAATTGTGCGGAACATAGCCTAAAAGTGACAATCACATGGCTTTGTTTTGAAACTAATTAGGTAGAGAAGTTTAAATATCTATCAAAAATGTTTTATTAATAAGAATGTAAATTTATTGTTTTGTTTGTTTAGTGAGTAAACCAAATTCCTTTTTTTTGCTATTAAATTTATTTCTCTTTAAATCATTAATGGGGGGTTTTTTGTCACACGACTGACAAAAAAAAAAAAACACCAAAAAGACCATATCAATCCTGAAATGCAGATAACTTAGGTCAGCTTGTATGCTCGTTAATTCATAAGGTATTATGTATCCACGAAAAGTGACCTATACAATACAGGAAGTTTGGAAGTTTTCTAAAGCAGTGTTACAGATAGGTGTCAGCACACGCATGGCTGTGAATTTCCTTATGGGGAATGTGATTTTCAATAGAGCCTGCATGGTGTTGTCTGCACAAGGACAGCTCAGGGACCTATGGAGAAAAAGGTAGCAATACACAAATGCTTCTGTTTAAATAGAAGAAGGAGCATATATATAGTTTTCTTATCCTGAAATCAAGATTTTTTCACACAATTTGTAAACATTTTGTGGAATTATAGCTATATATGTTAAGCTAATTCAAAAGTTTCCAAACATTCTATTTCCAGTGAGAAGAAAAAACTGTTTCAAACATGTTTCACATCACAATTTCAACAGGGTAACAAGAATATTTTTTAAAAAGGATTACTCCCTTAGGAGTAAGATCCTTTCACATCCACCTGGCTGATGACTAACAAGGGATGAGGTAACAAGAACTTAAGCCCCCCATAGATGGGCCGATTCCAGGCCATAGTTGCGGGCGACCGACCACCGTGCGCGCTCCTGCTGAACACATAAAGGTTGGTCGCCTGCAAATACAGGGGAGCCCACCTTGAGGATCCGACCAAAAAGGCTGGCAGGTCGGATCGCATGAAGATCCGTCCTGCTGGTCTTCTTCTGGCCGATCCTGCTGCAGGCAGTTAACTCGGAGGGGGAGTCTCTTTCCCCTCCAAGTTAATTGGCTACAATCTGACAGGAATCGTGTGTGTTGGTGGAGCACACAGGATTCCTGTCAGTTCTGTAGCCGACACCTCATAGCGTGGTGACATCAGTCTGCTAAAAGCCGGCCATAGATCGAGACATCTATGGCCAGCTTTACCTTAATAAACAAATGCTCTTGTGTTCCAACCACATGGAGGGCAGTCTCGTTTCTTTTAGGTGCCACCCTTGTATGTGTAAAAAACCGATGGAAAAGAAAGTATGTTGATACTCTATTGAGCCATTAAATGTTTAGCCAGCATCCAATTAATGCTCACTGGCATCGTCACCCTATCTGGCACCACCTAAGGACTGTGAATGACTATAGAGACATTGCCAAAGTAGGACTTGCAACCCCCAAACCAAGAACTTTCATGCTTTTATCCAAAGTTTATTCCCCACTTACACAACCCTTCTTTAAAAGCCCAACAATTACATCTATTCTCTCCTGGCAATCCAGATGCCACATCCCAAAAGTGAGAATGAAATATGCATCTGAGGAGGAAAAATAACCACATATTGAGCCACATAACTTGCATTTGAAGACTGAACTGATAAGGAGGTGCTTGGTGTCTAAAATGGGGGAGGGTAAAAAAAATGGAGGCGATAAACCTGACTCACCAATTCTTTTTCCTTCTTCGCAAAATGTCAGCTATGACCTCTGCCCTCTAGACCCTAGATCTATTCCTAAGCCCTGTGTGCATGCTCCATAGAAGTGTTGATCCCAAATATTCTAATCGTGAATTTTATTGTGAATATCAGATCTTCGAGAATTCACGAAGATCTTGAATATAGTGCTATATAAAGTGTTCGTAATTGTGACTAGTGGCCAGCCGATCACTGTAATGTCAGGTGCTGGCATTACAGTGATTGGCTGGCCACTAGTGATGGCCGGACATCAGCTGCGGCTGTTCGCAAATAGACAAATTGAACTTCTGCAAATACCCGCCGTTCACATGTTCGCGGCGAACCTCTATTGACTTTAATGGAGGGCAAACTTTTCAAACTTTTAGGTCATATTTGTAGCCAAAATACCAACAAAAATAAAGTCAAAAGGGTGCAACCACCTGGACAGTGTCACACCAGAGGGGGATCAATGGCTTATGGATTTTTTAAAATGCTGTTTTTTTCAGGTCTAATCGCCAGGAATCACATCTAGATTAAAGATTTTGCCAAAAGTTAGCTGAAGTGGGCTGCCAGCCTGACAGTACCTTCTGCAGCACATAGCATTTAGATCTTTCTGCAATACATAATACAGCATACCCCGTCCTCAGAGAAGGACTTTTGTTGCTTAGTTATGACAAACTACATGTAACAGAACACCTTAACTATAGTTACAGATCACTGGGTGGAGTATAATAGCAAAGTAGCTAAGCTATCCCTCAATCAGCAGCGCAGCAGCGGCTCTCCATATCTATCTAGTTCTGCATACACATAATAAATGTAAAATGGATGCTGGGCTGCTTCTATTATAAGGGGAAGGGGGTGTCCTCCAGGAGGAAAAAATGTGTTATTGGCTGTACTGTCCACCTGACTGTAGGGTGAGGGGTTGCAATTTGTATCCTAGTTAAGGTATAGGGGGCGGGTCGAACACCCATAATGTTCACCGGCATTGCAAACTGCGAACATGCAAACTTTTTCGGCCATCACTACTGGCCACATGATCGGCTCAGAAAGAGTCAGGGAGAGGCAAGAACATATTTATTTTGCAATGTAATTATTCCGAAACATGTGAATTATTGATTTAATGTGATTGATGTGATTACATGTCAAAATAAATATATATTCACCCATGTAGTCCACCCTATGTACAAACATGTCCCAGCACACATATAATAAATGAATACATATAATTATGACATATAACTTTGATTTGTTGGTTTTATTGAAGCTTTGTGTGTTTTTTTATTGGCATGAATTATCAGGTAGTGTAGGATAGGGGGTTAATGTTCTGGAATGGCTTATTTCAGGTTATTGTAAAGATTTTTATTGCTCTATTTTTTGAGTTATGTATTTATTTAATTTTAACTTTGGTTTTATGTTGTGAATTGTGTTGTTTTACTGGTGGTTGGATTTAGATTGGGTAGGGGTCATCCTTTAATAGCTGTTGTTTCTCTTATGTTTGTAGTGTATCGGTTGCTGTTTGTAGGAATTGTAATGTTTGTGGTTTTGTATTTAATAATTGTTGGAATTATTAAATATAAAATTTTCTAGCTGATGTTTATGAACCGAGTGTGTGTAAGTGATTTGCTGTTATCTGTGATAATAATTTTAATTATTACAGATAACAGGTTTTTATTGTATTTGGAAAGTGTCTTTCTGTGGTTAGCGCTTATTGCTGCACTGGGGTTAATGCCTTGGCAGGAGTAAAGGGTTGATTCAAACCAATTTTCCTTCCAGCTTATTATCTGTAACCATTCAAGTTACCTGTAACCATTTATTTTATTGGTGACAGATAATAAATATACAGAAAGGGAGATGTAATTTTTCCTATAAAATCGGACAGAGCACCCAAACTCTTTGAAACACAACAGCAATCAGGCAATCCCTTTAGGGTCTGAGTTTCTAATGCTAGACATATTTGTGATTGCTTAAAAAGGATAAGTATATTATTATTTTTTGTTTTTTTCCAGATTTGATACCAATGATTATATCAATACAGTTGATAGCTGTGTAAAAAAGAATGAAAACGAAAACAAGATTTTTCAAGGTATTCCTCCTTGTAATCACTTTCTCTGCTCTTTTCATATATCTTCTACAAATCAAATACAACAGTCCCCATGGATTCTATGGTAAGTTTTTCTAAAAAATAAAGTATTTGAATCTTTGAGTGTTTCTTTATGCAACATGTTTGTTGAATTAAAATCATAAAATTCTTCTTACCAAACATTTTCATGTGGAACTCATGTTGTCATACAGGGAGTGCAGAATTATTAGGCAAGTGGTATTTTTGAGGAATAATTATATTATTGAACAACAACCATGTTCTCAATGAACCCAAAAAACTCATCAATATCAAAGCTGAATATTTTTGGAAGTAGTTTTTAGTTTGTTTTTAGTTTTAGCTATTTTAGGGGGGTTTCTGTGTGTGCAGGTGACTATTACTGTGCATAATTATTAGGCAACTTAACAAAAAACTAGTAAGTATAGATGGAACCAGAGGGAGGTATATGGGTGCCAACATCTCTATAGTATATAATTGGAAAAAATTAATATGTATGGTCGAAATTCGACTCACAATATTATGGGATGGCTAGTCCCCGAGACTTTAACGGCACAAAGTTGTAGACACGGATGTGAAAACAAACGATATATTTAATAGTAAACTCTCGGACATATACATATGGGCCAAGGACCCATAAATCACAAATACATATCAATAAAACTACATCAATAAAACCACATTATCACTTCCATGATTGCTTCAGATGTCGGGTATAAGTATACCCTACGCGTTTCGCCCGTAAAGGGCTTCATCAGGGGTATGTTGAGGTCCAAATAGTTCATCAGGAAGTTTTATGTTTTAAAATATATATTCTATATGTCCTAAAATATACAAGAAACTGTTAGTACATGTCCTGTATTACAGTTTTTACTTGGCCCAATTATTTAGGTTTTCTAGAGTGGGTGGGCCCTAGGGTCCACCCCCCTACCAATAATTTTACATCTGTTCACTCACTTCAACATATCTAACAAATATATTGTGACGAACAGTCAATATGAATATCCAAAATTCATCAAAATAATATACATCACATAGGATGCAGTCAACCGCTTAATCGCATACCTGGAGAAATCACGTGGCCTGGCCCAAAGGACGGTCCTTTTATCATGGGTCAAGGGGTCTGGTTCACTCAAGTGGGGGTTAGATTGGTCCCTCCTGCCGGTGTAAAGTGGTCCCTTCTGCCGGTGTATGGGCTCCGCGCACTCACACGTACCAGGAGTCCTGCACCTGGATTGAATCTCGTTCACCCTCCCCCCTACCCAGGGGGGTTGTCTAAGGGTGTCTCCCCCCCGGGGGAGAACATCGGGCGCACGTACACCTGTGTGACCGGATTTGGTAAATAGATTAGACGACAGCCCGGTGTATAGGCAATTCAGTCTGGGGCAAGTGTGCATAAATGCCTGCGTTGGTGAAATGAAAAGAGTGGTGGGGCAGGTGGTCATTATATAGTTACAACTGATATCCTCGTTAGGTCTGGTTCAATCAGGTCCTTTAAGTTATAGTGGTCTGTTACGTCTAGTTACGTCATCACACCAATGCTCCCTGTCCCCCACAATTCACAACAGTCAAGTGTAAG
>CM070043.1:11506593-11522644 GCA_036250615.1 Ptychadena robeensis
TGGCGCCCCCTTTAGGGTGGCGCCCTAAGCAATTGCTTCAACTGCCTATCAGTAAAAACTACCCTGTTGCTATCTATGGATTAAATTTCCATATAACTTAATGTATTCAGAAACTGCACATGCTAAAACAATACTTTCTTTTTGTAGTGTTCCCACAACCCTTATCTACATCATCAATAATTTTGGTGATGATATCATTAACCTCCCTAGCGGTTGTGACGAGCCCAGCTCGTCCAGAGTTTGTGTGAAGAACAAACTCTGGATGAGCTGTGCTCCCGTGCATGCCCCGGAAAGCTACGGCGATTCTCTTACCAGCTGCAGCATTTCCGGGGTTGCGCGGCGTCACCGATCGCGTCACGGTGACGCGGAAGGGGGCGGGGGGTGGGCGGTGCCATAGCCCTCCATGTTAATGGAGGAGCTCTGGCTTTCCAGCCCACACAGCTGACATCATTAATGATGCCGGCTGTGTGGAGAGAGGCGGGGGGAGGGGGGGAATTGCAGGCAGTGTACTGTGTACACTGCCGTGATTGCCCGTACCATGCTGTTAAAAACAGCATGGTATGGGCAGTGCGCTAGGGAGGTTAAGGGGTTTTGAAACTCACAAAGTCATTAAGCTTAAAAAATCTCTGGGGGTTCTGAGCACAGGTTATAGCTGGAAGAGGAATGGAAAGTCTAAGGGCCATTTCCCAACAGCTTCATTGTGTACCAGTAGTTAACGGTAATGTGAATGTTGCCGGACCACCAAACAATGCATTACCACAATGTGCTTTGTAATTTAGTCACACCCACATTTTGCAAAAATTCCACTGCCAAAAGCGTTGCACTGCTTTTTCGAATTTTTTTATTTTTTATGTTGTAGGCCTGTAACTTTGAATTTTATTATTACATTTATATTTTTACATCGGTGTGTGTTGTTAAAATTTGATCATATTCAGGATGTCTACTAAGCCCTTGTTTAAACATATTGTAGTAAGTTATAGGCCATCAAATTAAAAAAATTGAGAAAGCACATGTACAATTATTATTACCTTTGCCCTGATGCTCAAAATTGAGCTCAGTTGCATCCTCTTTCCCCTGATTATCCTTGAGATATTTATGCTGCTTAATTGGACATGATTTCACATGAATGTCAGGCACAATTTTTCACTAGGGGACACGATTATAAAAGTAGTAGGGTGGTGTACAATATCGCCCCCTGAATCGCATCCATGCTCATCCGCGAGTGATCGCTTCAGTGGAAGCTGACAAATGATTTCCAATGGGAGTGATCGCCCGTGGACACGGCAAAATCTATCCTAATACACCGTTTCTATGAAAATAGGCCCTGGTTTTTTTAGGCCAGTAACTATAAGCAGTATTTTTGCTAACAAGTACCTTTTAGGAACAATAGAAACACGGTGTGATAGACTACATAGAGGAACTGAGCAGGATAATTCAGTACTAAAGCACATAAAGGTCACCATCATTCTACTGACTGAAGAATTGCTGAGTTTTTCACTAGTCTTGTTCATTTTTTTCATTAAAGCAGTACAAGGAATGTAAACAGATGTACAGTGCAATCTAATAAAATTTCTCAATCTAGCTCCCTGCCCGTGTAAATACTTGGTAAGCCTTTGCCTGCCTGCCTGCCCTGCAAAACAGGCAAATGACAAAAGCCGCCCAATATATATAAATACTCTCCCTCATGCTTTCAAAGCTACAAAACAAAGAATTGTTGAATGTGTTAAGCTGGGCATAGACGGGACGATTTCCCATTGACTGCCGAGCCGAACTAGCGGGCGTGATGACGTCATCACACACGGCCGCAAGTGCCGAGAATCAGCCGGGAACCCTTTGTGTGCTGGCCATTACATAACTATTACATAACTAATGGGATCCGATCAGAATTATTCGTCATGTCGGATCACTGTGGGATCTGACATGGCGGCAGATTTTAGGTCAATATGGCCAGTTGGCGCACCCGATTCCCTGCTGACCCAATCCCGATCGGATGTGTGAACGCGCACATACGCTCGGCTGCCGAATCTGGCAGGAATCGGCCCGTCTATGCCCAGCTTAAGAAAGAAAGGAGTTCAACACATGTTTGCAAGTGTTTTTAAAGCAACAATGGTCCCTAAGACCTTGTGAGGGAAGTAATGTTGATCACTTGAGAAATACTGATTGCAAAGGGTACGGTTTTAGGGATTTTTGGGGATATATCTTCTGGCTATTGCTGTCACCACATATCCTTTAAACCCTCTCAGTTCTGCCAAAGTGTGATGGTCCTAAGTAGACATCTATTGATTATGGTGCTAATATTATTATTATTATCGCCAACATATTACGCAGCACTGTACAATATATTAGAATTGAGAGACAACACATGATAATACACAGGTACAGGATATGACACAGGATGAGTGAAGGACTCTGCCCAGTCGTGCTTACAATCTAATAGGTGGGGGAGTATACAATGGGTGGGGAGGATGGGACTGGCATGGTGGTGATGTTAGGAATGAGAAGATGGGAGCGGCCCTAGAGAACTTTTGAAGCTGCGCATGCGATGATGTTATGAGCAGGAATGTCATTAGTAGGTCGCTGGAGGAGCGGAGGGGGTGGTTAGGGATATATTTATGTACAAGGTTGGAGGAGTAAGAGGGACAGGAGGTGAGGAATGATTTATAGCAAGGCACAGAAATTTTAATTTGACTCTCTGGACAATTGAAAGCCAGTGTAAAGATTTGAAGAGAGGAGGAGCAGATGACGAGCGGTTAGAGGAGTAAATAAGTCTGGCAGCACCATTCATGATACCTGAAGAGGTGATAGTCTAGTTCCCAGGTGCCCAACCTGTGGCCCTTTGGGCGTACTTCCTCCACTTGTGGCCCCTTAAATCTGTTCAAAAATAGGGCATAGTGACTCACCCGTCCACCGGTCCCCAGCTGACTCATCTTCGCACAGGAAGAGGAGGAAAGGGACTTGCTCAGGTGCCGTCTGGGTTGCTGATTGACTTTTATGTGCATTATTATAACACAGTGTTATCTAAAGTTTGAAGTATAATTTACAATTTTTAAGTTTTTGTGTTACTTGAAAATTAAAATAATGTCTTCTAGCTCTTCCTGTTGTCATTTCCATTATAAAATGCTTATACAAGTCCGTATAGATGGAAAATTTTATGTGTGGCCCTTTAGTGATGCCGAGGTTTGCACTTTTGGCCCTCCATATCAACTCAGTTGCCCACAACTGGTCTAGTTAGAGGGAGACCAGAGAGGATGATGATTCAGTAGTACAGACGATAAATTATGAGAGCATGTACCAGGACTTTGATGGTCTCTGGGGATAGGAAGGGCGTATCTTGAAGTTGTTGCGGAGATGGAAGTGGCAGGATCTAGCAATGTTCTAAATGTAGGGAGTAAAGGGAGTCCAGAGTCAAAAGTGACACCAAGGCAGTGAGCTTGTGGAATAGAGGAGATGGCAGTGTTATTTACTGTAAGTGAGATGTTGGGGGGAGGCTTGGAAGGTGTTGGGGGAAAGAGGATGAGTTCTGTTTTGCTCAGGTTAAGATTTAATGATCTGTCAGCCATCCATGAAGAGATGGCCGATAGGCACTGAGAGATGTTGTCCAGGACAGAGGGAGTAAAGGACACCCTGGTATTTTAGACCAAAGGATGAGAATAGCACTGGACCAAGGACTGAACCTTGAAGGTGAGAAGAAAAGCGGTCCGTGAGGTAGGAGAAGAACCAGGAGAGTGTGGAGTTACGAATACCAATACCAAGAGTGCAAGGTCTGTAGAAGAAGAGGGTAATATACAGTTTTAAAGGCTGAGGAGAGATCCAGCAGAAGAAGCAGGGAAAAGTTGCCTTTGAACTTGGCAGTGAGCAGGTTATTGACAACTTTAGTGATATGGTAGATTACAGATGGTGTGATTTTTTTTAGATATGTGTGTAGTATTGTTGTGAACAGAAATCAACCAGATGACAGAGGTGGTTGTTCATGCTTCAAATAACTTTTTTTAAACACTGAGACCGAATAGGGTCTCACAACACAGCTGAAATTGTGCTTAAATGTCCTTAGCAACCTCAGCAACAGGGCACAGGAACAATACACAGGAAACGGACCAATACAGGGGGGGGGGGGATGCTGGTCCCCACCCTCCCTGTGAACCCCCTGTGAGCCACTTCTCCAGCAGGCCTGGCCCCACACTCCTTGTGTGCCCCCTGTCTCCTACTTGGTCAGAATCCGTGTCTCCAACTTCCATCAGGAGCCCTGACACACTGGTCTCTGATGCTTTTGTGACAACACACCCTGCTCCATTCAGGTGTTTTCTCTTTGAGTGTTCCTGGGGAAATAGGAAGGCCCACCCAGTTCCATCCTTCCTATGCCAAAATTCGAGACTCCATAACTAAAATTAAATAATAAACTGTTCAGCAACCAACCAAACTCCTTCCAGGATGAACCACTCAATGGGATCACAGCCTGCATGTAGGGGAAATATGCCTCTGTGGAAGAACCATCCAAGTGCTCCTGTACAGTATGCATATACATGTAGTGTGTGTGACTATACACTTCTTGTCCAAAAACAAAGTCGTCACCCAGATTTAACTAAGCAAATAGGTACGAGCCTCCTATTGGATAAATCTGTGGTTGCTGCAGTTGGTCAGGTCTAGGTTCACCAACAGTACATGCTCCAATGAGGTCAGCTGACTACCTGAATATACTGGATGACCAGGTTATTCCATCAATGGATTTTTTCTTCCCTGATGGCACGGATGTCGGAACAGCTGGCCCAAATTGTGAAAGAGCGGTTCAGCGAGCACAAGACATCATCACTACAGAGAATAGACCTTAACCTCATTGAGAATATTTGGGATGTGCTTGCTTTGCACAGCGGTCAGACTCCACCATCATCAATGCAAGATCTTGGTGAAAATTTGGATGGCAATAAATCTTGTGACATTGCAGAAGCTTATCGAAATGATGCTACAGCGAATGCGTGCCATAATCAAAGCTAAAGACGGTCCATCTAAAAATCTCTATTGTGTGTGTGTGTTGGTAGTGACTTTTTTTTGGACAAGCAGTGTGTTTATGTGAGGTTGGCACTTTGAGAAATATACAGTCGAGTCCATAATTATTCATACCCCAGGAACATTTTTACTTAAAGTTACTTTTATTCAACCAGCAATTATGGGCTCAACTGTAAGTGGGTTTTTGAATTTAGTTTAGGCACTTGGTCCCTGGGCTCGGTCTTTGGGGTTTTGTATACAGTAACTTAAAAGAAAATTCAAGTAGAAATTTCAATTTAAACTTGAACTTAATTAATGCAAAAGATTTGAAATTCTATTTGTTCCCACAATATTCTCACAGTGAAGAAACTCACAAAATCAGTCAAAATGTCACAATCGTCTCTATTTGCTATTAGAGATGGGCGAACACCAGCCCGGAGTGTCCGCGAACAGGGCGGGTCGAACTTTTAAAGATGTCCGCCGTCCGCCCTGTTCGCGGACACATTCAAATTCCCCGCCTCTAGGCGGGGAATTTGAATCGGAAAAACCGGATGTGACGTCAGTGACGTCACATCCGGTCCATGGAACGCATCCTGGAACGCATCGTTCCTGGTTGCGGGAGCCGGATGTGACGTCACTGACGTCACTTCCTACTCTGAGCCGGAATCTTCACTACAAGACCGGCTTCATGCCCGGTCTTGTAGTGAAGACATTCTTCCTCCGGCACGATCTCGCAGGTTCTGATCCTGCCGGAGGAAGAATTTAGATCTTCTTCTGGCCGGCGAACAGGACGGGTCGAACACCCGTACTGTCCGCCGGCGAGGCGAACGGCGAACATGCCGAGTTCGCGGCCGAACTGTTCTCCGGCGAACAGTTCGGTCCATCCCTATTTGCTATTTGTACAAGGTGTTTTTGACTGTTGTAGGGAGAGGTTGATATACTGGGAGCATAGAGAGCCAGCAAACACTATAACTATTTGATTGCATTTCTTAACACACACACATTTAAATATCACATGTAGTTGACTATGTTAACTTGTATAAGATCCTTTTTCCATAGGACACCCTAGGTGAACTTTGCATGTGACATTTGTACTAGGTCTTCTGTGGGAATGGCCCTGCATTGTGACAGGTTTATTTTGATGAAAATGTTCATGATACATTTATTTGAATGTTTAAAAAAATCTATAGATACATTTCATGAATTATCTGGAGAGATATGTTGTTCCATGACATAAAGGGCTAATGCTTGACATTCTGTCTTGGTCATTGAATTACTGTTGATTAACGAGCCTTCTCATATAATCTTCAGTATTCCTTTGATAATATGTTTTTTATATGTTTGTGTCTCCTGCCTGAGAAGAGTGCTGATAACAGTGACAGCTTTAAAACTGGTACTTCTGCTCTGTTAGGGAAGTTAGTCAAATAGATATTTAATCAACGCAAACTTTGACAAATTTTTTTGCCGGCCTCCATTTTATGATTTGTCTATGCCAACTATTTTATATTGCCAGCCTCGAGCAGTTAGGTTCATTCTCGGTTTACTGTATGTTATTTCGCCAAACTCAACCAATATGGTCTCTCACAAAAATAAAGCTATCATTTTTATTTTCGGTATTCTTTAAACTATATGTAAATACCCTTCTTTCATTTTCAATAGTGTAGGGGTGTTTTGTTGTATTTTTTCCAAATAAGCTTTTGATTGATTTTACCATTAATTACAAAATGCAAGAAAAAGAAAATAAAGAAGGAAAAATTAAGAGAAAATGAACATCTAGAATCCCCTACAACAGTCCAATAAAAAGAAGCATGGTCCACATTAAACAGAGGGTCAATACAGGAGAAGGAACAAATAATAATGAATCAAGATGAGCAGGTCTGCTGTCTATTTTTATTTGCTGGATTTAATTTCCTGCTCTGTACAAACAACAGGGCGTGAGTTGGTATCTTTCCAATTTTCCTGTTGGAAAGCTGACCTAAACTTAAAGTCGACCTACCACCAGAAATCTATGTTTTTATAAATGGCACTAGAAGTGCCAATAATAGGGAGGAATGCAGTAAAAAAACTCAAAAATGTACCTGTAATGAGCAATTTAACAAGATTACCACACAGCTCCCCTCATTTCCTGGTTCGCTGAAGGCAACACATGGAACTGGGGGTGCAATATCGCGGGTGGCCACTGGGGGGCGTTCAGTGATCTTCTATGGGAAATTTCCTGTGACGTCCTGCCGATTTCTGCCTACAATGAACCAGGAAGTAACAAGAGCTGCCGAATTATCTTCTTAAATTGCTCATTACAGGTAAGTTTTTGGTTTTTTTCACTGCATGCCTCCCTATTATTGGCACTTCTAGTGACATTCATGAAAACATAGATTCCTGGTGGTAGGTCCGCTTTAAAGATTCTGTGGTAATGGAGCCAACAAAAATGTGTACATTGATTTTTCTGGATAGAAAATAAATTTTTCTTTTTAGAAAATGAATAAAAAACCTTCCCCCACATTCAGTATGTTTTGCCTTTAGTATTACTTTAAGGGTACACAGGTGCTATGGTGGATTATTTTGGTTTTTTGCATATACCATCCAATTGTGAAGAGTTTGGCCCGCCCAAATGTTTGCACATAACTGGAGGCAATTGGTGTGCAAATGTATTGATCATTGAGATCCTGCTTTCATCAATTTATTGAATATATTTGTTCTAGTTTTTTGTTGGTATCTCAGTGTTCCTTGTCTGAATTGTAACAGATTATAAATCTAATGCTAGTTGTATATACTATACATTCAATTCATTATGAATAGATTAGCTAGCAGTTAGTCAGTCAGTTGCACTACTGTAGTAATGATAAATAGCCAAATGTCCACTTGAATATGACCAATTACCACCAGCTATATCACAAACTGGATGAATGAGAGCCTTTCAAAACCTCCCTGGCAATACTATGTTATTTTTTCATATATTTTGTTCAAAGAGGTTACATTTCCCACCCACACAAGCCCAGTGTCATCAATTATGCTGGGGATGTGAGCAATGGGAACGCCAACCCCGGTCAGACAATGCAAGCGGACTCTGCGGGCAGCCCCATGTCCCCTGCATCATTGGTGTTGGGGTTTCAAAAAGGAGAGGGAACCAGACAGACATCGGTAGAGGATGCAGCCGGCTCCTTGGGAATAGAGATGGTGACTAAATGTTTACTTGTTTATTTGGAAGTTAATTGTAAAGCCCTTGGGTGAAGTACCATCAACCACAAATTTAAGTTGACTTCATTTTAGAGATTTCATTTAATAAGTTTTGCATGTTATTCAGCTAGCTGAAATTGTAAATCTTCTTAAGAACAGATAAGCAATTCTTAGAAGTGTTTTTTGCCAATGTCATACGTAGTGAAGAGTCATCAGGTATTACTGTATAATTCATGATTGTCATCACATCCCATATCAGCACATGTGAATTGATATACTGATATACTGATAATTAAAGCAAAACTGATGTCATGCCTACTGTGTTTTACATTTCTAGATTACAAAGTATCTAATGAAGGGTTACATCCCATCTTGCTGGACAGAGCTGCACAGTGTGCTGTTTCTTATGGGTTGCACTCTTCTTTTTGCAAAGATGTACTTAAAAATATATTTTTCTCTGAAATAAAGCTTGTTAAACATGTCAGTCAGCAGCAACACATTGACATGTCCAAACAAAACGTATATGTCTTTGTGAGGGAAGCTCAGCTATGGGTTCTGTTTGACCTGTTCCAGGGCTCAGGTACAGTTCATTATTGACTGACATACATTATGAACATACATTTTCTTTTTTTAGCCACTGGTTTTCAAGTTAAGTTTACTTTTTTTTGATCACAGTAAATCTGGTTACATGAATAAATTTTTAGGATTTTCTGCGTCCTCATACCACTCACCTGCTTTGTGATCGGGATTCAAGTTTATGTCCAAAAGCAATTTCAAAGAGCAATTTCCAGCCAAGGTATGCAAATAATTCTTATGGCTACAATATGTTTATGACATATTTTACAAACTTAAGACATGTTTACTTGTTTTACTTCAGAGTATTATCAGATAAAAGCTTTTGTTAACGTTTGATTAGGGACTTAAGTGACCTACAGCAAAAGGTTGGAACCCTTAAGGCCCCCATACACGGGTCAGATTCCCATCTGATTCCGGTACGATCGATTCCGGGCGCGTGCACGCGAAACGATCATGCCGGAATCGTGTGAAGCCCACCTTGTCCGTCCGATCGCGTCCGATTGATCAGGGGCCCAGAATCGGATCGGACAGAGAACCAACATGTTGGTCTTTCTGATCCGATTCTGCACACATCAGGGGGAGTTGCCATTTGTGGAGTAAGTGATCGGACACGGAATCGTCCAGGAATCCGTGGTACAAGGTGGTATGCAGCGATCGGATACTCTTAATTGGCTGATTGATCGGAGCTCCGATTCCCGCTGAGATCGCCGGAATCGATCGGATGGGTAATCGATCGGACATGGAATCGGAACGTCTATGGCTAGCTTTACAGCTAAAAATGCAAATAACCCTTGCCGAGGGTGGGGAGACCCACTACAAAATATTAATACAAATGTCTACTTCACATCACATTTTACCTCAGACTAGCATCCCATCATGAAACTTTTACCAATCTTTACATTAGATGTAGTCATCAGGGATGTAGCACACATTACTAAAGTCTCCTTAATTTCCTTACAGCCACTCTCTCTAAAATAATATTTTAAAAAAATTGCATTCTCCAATCCTCTGTCTTCCATTGTTCCATAGATAAAGATCATTTCCAGTGTCTGTAAATAGTACAGCAGCGCCCCTTTTCTAGGGCTTGATTTATTGTAACCTAACATTGAATTTCTATTCTTGAACCGCCCACCCTCAACTTTTCCTCTACCAATCCTATAATTATATGTGATTGGTCAATGAGAGGGACCATAAATTGATGGTACCATGGAATCGTAAAAACTGAATATGAACATTATCAGGGGTAACGTGAAAGAAACCGACAAAAATTTTCAGCGAAAAGTACTGGTAGGATGGAGAGTGGGAATTGGTTTAAAACATCACCTTGTTAGACAAATATGGATATGCATTGTACGGGCTGCGAGTTGATGAACCCAAGCACTTTTTGATTAAATGTAATTATAAACTTGTAATAACCATTTATGCAAAGTATGCTCATGTATACCTTAATGACTCCTAGATAAACCTCCAAAAAGATCCCTGAGGAAGTCCAGAGTAGGACGAAACGCGTCGGACCAATTTGGAGTGCGACTCTTTATAGGACCAGAATCCCCTTCGTTCGGACCATTTGCATGGTGGAAATGACCTGTGACTGTATGATTTTAAAAGTGTAAAGGGCTCAAGCTTCTCATTGTTGAACCCTATGAATTGTAAACCTTATGGTGAATCATGTTTTGCAACCACCACTTTTTTACTCTACGTACTATGCTGCTACAATAAATGTATTTTGTTAACCTCTTGACTGGAACTACCTTTCTACCAAATACTCACCTTAAAAGTCCACAAGGGGGCTGGCCACTCATTGGGTTCAGTTCCTACCCTCCCCAATCAAAATGAACATTATCAACACATTTTTTGCTTAAAAATTGACCATGTGTTACAACCATAAAACAAAATTCAGCATTAAGACTTTTTAAAGAGAGCATACAGCTGAGCTGGCTGGGCCTGAAACACTGTATGGGCCCATATGAACAGGGACCCTCCTTCAACTCATTCAAAGTGTACATTTAGATTTGAACTCTGTAAGCAGACATTTCTATGGTTTGGCTGAATAAAGCAGGAAAAAGTGGCCTAATTTTTATTTTGCTGAATAGAAATGAAATATTTATATTGTTTACATTATTTCCTAACAATTATATCAGAAATCTCAGTTTCAGATTATCTCATTTTACCTACAGGTTTCAATGATGTATTAAAGGCACAGATGTATCGAAAAAAAGTATTAAAATCAGTTTGTCTCAAAAACTATTTTCCAAAATCTTCAGAGAGCATCGATCCTTTGGTAGCCAGGCAATTGTTTGTAGAAGAGAAACACCGGTTCCTCTACTGGGAAGTGCCCAAAGTAGGATGTTCAAATTGGAAGAGGATCATTTTCCAATTAAAACAGGAAATCAGTTTAAACCCACACATTCTGCATCATAATAGCATACACAGCAGTACTATACTCAAAAGACTAACCTACTATCCTAAGGACCAACAGAAGAAGATGCTTGATACCTACACTAAGGTTATGTTTACCCGAGATCCATTACAGAGACTTGTATCCAGTTACAGTGATAAACTCTTTGATGGAGGAGTCAATTATGGGAAAAAGCTTCCACAAATAATAAAAGAAAAGTACAGGAAGAACAATGATTCAAAAGACAATATAACTTTTAGGGAGTTTATCCAATATGTGCTCAATGGAGATCCAAAAAAATCGATGTCCACTGGAGACCAATGTATTATCTCTGTAACCCATGCAACATCAATTATGATGTCCTTGGGAAGTAAGAGACTGTAAATAGAGATTCTGACTATGTTTTAAACTTAATAGGAGCACCACCTACACTTCAATTCCCAAATATAAAACAATTTATTGAATCCAAAACCGATTCACAAAAAACCACTAAACATTACTCCGAAATATCAATTGAAATGTTAACTCACCTGTTAAAAAATTACAAGTTTGACTTACCGTATATACTTGAATATAAGCCGACCCGAACATAAGCTGAGGTACTCAATTGTAGATAGAAAATCTGGAAAAACTGAATGACTCGAGTATAAGCCGAGGGGAGAGGGGGGATGCAGCTGCTAAGGCTCAGAAACACACAGCAAATCAGCAAATGTGCTTTTGTTGGGAGATGTTATAATTTAATTCAGTAGCCCCTGAACATGATATCATCACTAGAAGTGCTGGAGATGTAGAGAAGGGATGTGGGAACATTAAAAATAAACAAGTATTGCTCTGGCATATCACGTTTTTGCACAAAAAAAGTTCAAATTTGACTTGATTACTTGATGTTGAACCTAATTTATGCAAAAACTACATATGCTAGAGCAATAATTTTTTTTCAAATGTGTCCACTACCCTTCTCTACATCTCCAGCAAATTTGGTGATGATAGCATGTTTAGGGGCTATTTGGATGGCACTCATAAAGTCCACCTACAAAATGCTGTGATTTTAATTTTTTGACCCGAATATAAGCCGAACTTTATTTGTTAAGCACAATTCAGGTGCTGAAAAATTCGGCTTGTATTTGAGTTTATACAATATATTAAAGTACAAAGAAAACTGTTGTTGTAGTTGTCTTCTTATTGGGTACTGTAGGAAGTCAACTTTGCAGCAAGTGGATGGCTCTTAAAATATTTCTTGAATAAGCCTAAAAATGCACATGGGTCAAAATTTAAAGGTCAGTATAGAATGTAAGAAAGGGAAGAGTATGGCAAGAATACATGGACATTGTTCATGGGCGGTGTTGTTGGCATGAACTTTAGATGACTAGAACATTAAGAGATTTGGCCAATAGTGATCACAATGTCCACGTAGCGGTTGGTTTGTAGTGAACATCACAAGATCTGTTGAGGGTGCAGACATTTCTGATATTCGTCCACCTACCATACACATTTTAATGCAGGCAAACTTTGGACCATCCCCTCACAGTCAGTACAGCCAAATATGTATTTTAACACCCAGGTTCAGAGAAGAAAATTAGGAATGTTTGCAGGAGAAGAAAGGGTAAATGGACAATAATGGCTTATCTATATACTATGTAATAATAATAATAAAGATAGCTAAAAGTGGCAATACACTGGTCAATTTTTCAATTGCTTTCCAAACAATCAATCACTGTGCATGTTCGCGGTAATCGATTGCAGCCACCTTTCTTCGATTGACCGAGGGCCCCCTTCTAAAGTATCGAACGGCACCAAGTGCGCGCAGTGGTGCATATCGATTCTCCGTTCAATTGGCAAGCGCTCAAGTGCAGCGTGGTGACATAATCACACTGCATTCGAGGGTTCATCGATTGAATGGGTATCTACCCATGTATGCCTAACTTAAGTGATGATCTTATTGCTTATTTCACAACTTAGAAAAGGACAGCATATTGAACTTTCTAATGAACAAAAGCAAACAAAACCACAACCCAGTTGATTTTATGTACAGTTAGGTATGTATTCCTAGATAGCCAACATCTGACAATGGTATCCCATAACCCACCTACATACATAGCTTTCAGTTGTCCTATCTGTGCACAGTCTGTGAACATCTAGATCTACAACTATATTCAAAAGGAAACTTTTACAGTTACTAACTTTGCCATCTTCATCCCCGATGAAGTAACATATAGTTGATGCATGTTGGTGGTCATCGCCATAAAACAGTTGGCTGAGGTTTCAGTTAAGAATTATACTGCCAAGAAGGACTACAAGTGACAAGTGACTCAAACTCAATTTACCTGGGGGCCGCAGGAGGCAAAGTCAGGATGAGGCTGGGCCGCATGGATCACATACCTTCTGCCCATGACCTCTTCTCCCCCCCGGCATGGTAGGCAGAGTTACCCGGGAGCCAGGATCTTGTCCCCGACATGACCCATGAGCAGTGGTAATTGGCGCCCATTCCAGCCCCTCACCTTGGGATGCCCAGTCTCCTTGAGCCTTGCCGGAATCCTACTCACTCACCACTCTCCCCCGCTACGTTAATAGGGCACGCGCTCATGACGAGTCCCCCGCGCCACGTTCTTCTTGCCGGCGCCACAGGAGCGATGGTCTTCATCACTTTCCCAGGGTGACCCCCAGAGAGCGCAGCCCGTCCGTACACTGCACGGGGATAACCAAAGAGCTGCCGCCACGCCACCTGCTGCCGAGCCATCCCAGCCGAGCGCTACTCCAACCACGTCTCTGGGCCATCTCAAGGCTGAGCGAGAAGATTCCGGATCCCTGCCGATAGCTTCCAGTGCTAGGATCCTAAAGCGAGTATGATGATGCAGAGTATCCTATGCGGGCCGCAAAACAAGATTCCCGAGGGCCGCAAATGGCCCGCGGGCCGCGAGTTTGAGACCCCTGGTGTACATGGTTCTACTTGTTGATGATCCATGGACATTCCAAAGGAGTGTATTTATTCAATTCAGCCAGGTTAAGAAGAGGATTAATGCAGTACCTAAGTGCCCTGATTTATTATGATCAGGTTTAGTATTTCCTTATCCTTCTCGCTGTTCTAGATACATAGGTGTGAATAGCTACAGAAAAACTCTTGCCTCCTTTGAATTACATTTTAAGCTCAGCTGCACTTGCTTGATCCAAGCCCCCTGCAAAATTCAGCAAATAAAATATAATAAATAGTTGTGCACAACTGTTAGCAGCAATCACACATTAGAAATGATATCAGTGGCCAAAAAAGCCATCAGGTGGTAAATGGAACCGGTAAATTGGGTCACTATGAGGGGTGGCTTATTAAGTAGCATGGAGTAGTGCAGCTCCTGATATGAAGGTGGATGTGGTCCCCCTGTAAAAGACAAATAAGAGAAAGGACATGAGGTGCAAAACCCAGTGTAACAAACTTACATTCTGTAAATGATAACGGAAAACAGAAAACACTCACAATAAAGGAGGTTAAAAGCAGGCTGAGCAAGGAGTGATCTCCTACCAGGCCATGTGTGTCCAGCCACGTGGATACTAGAATATATTGATATCAGGATCCTGGATAGCTGAACACACATGGCATAGTAGGAGTTCACTCTTTGCTAAGCCTGCTTTGAGCCTCCATTATTATGAGAATTTTGTCTTTTTCTTTATAATTTATAGAACTTTGTTGCACTAGGTTGTGTGCCTCGTGTTCCTTGACTGGGCTTGACTGTCACATGGGGCATGGCTTTCAGAAGAGTCACTTATGATTCTCAAGTCTGCTATCTGTCAATCAAAACAAAGCTCCAGTATTACCGTGTTTTTCGGACCATAATACGCACTTTTTCACCCCCAACATTGGGGGGGGGGGGGGAAGTGCCTGCGTCTTATGGTCTGAATGTGCGACGACCGGCGGCCAATTGGTCGTACATTGGCTTCCCGTCGGCTCTGCCGACAGAGGAGAGCTGCGGCAGCTGTCATTTCAGAAGAAAGATCTAAATGCCGCATCCCCTGCATCCCCACCAACGAGAACACAGAGGAGAGCTGTGCGCTGTGTTCAGTTTGGCTATGGATGGCTCGGCCGGGGTGCAGGGGATGCAGAAATTCTGGGCTGAACACAGAACACTGAACAGATCAGTTTAGTGTGACGTATTGAGCTGACAGTGTACTGCTGCTAGTGACACCTGTGGCTGAATTGAATATTGCATCCATTAAATTCATTGCATTATCCCAATTGATGTAAAAACGTATTAAATCTTTTTTTTTCTGGATTTTCTGCCCTAAAAACTGGGTGCGTCTTATGGTCCGGTGTGTCTTATAGTCAGAAAAATACGGTAATATATTTTCACCAGTAAAGCTAGCGATTCCCCACACCACACCACTTTGGAGGAATACATTTTTGCTTGATACTTTTGATGGGGACCAAGGGCAATCAAACAAAAAATACCGGCATGTTGGATCACTGTCCGAGCAATTTCTTTGCTACAGTCAATGAAAAATCGACCCGTGTAATGTCTTTCTTGCAGCCAACTCAAATGCTGATGAACCATGTTCATCAGAGAAGAGTGTTTTACAACTTATCTTAACCTTATCTAAAATTGTTTGTGACTATGGCACACACAAACTGCATTGTGCAGTTGTTCATGGCACCATTCATGTCTTATAAAATCTTAGTTCCTCTACTCACCTGTTGTTATCATGGTTTGTACCTATAATAAAACAGGAGCACAAAGCAGAATACCTATGTGTCAGTGAAATAATTTGCCATATTGTAGAAACACTCAATAATTTAATTAACACCCAATTAATATTAACACAGCAAAAAAACATGCTGCTAAAAGAGACCCTACTACATCCAATGATATTATTATCATAATTGATGTACAGTGGAGGAAATAATTATTTGACCCCTCACTGATTTTGTAAGTTTGTCCA
>CM070043.1:11522744-11538810 GCA_036250615.1 Ptychadena robeensis
GGACAAACTTACAAAATCAGTGAGGGGTCAAATAATTATTTCCTCCACTGTATATAGCCCCAACATATTTTGAGTGGAGATACAACACAATATAGTACACACAGGAACAGGTTGCGACACAGGAAGAGTTGAGGACCCTGCCCAATCGTGCTTACAATCTAGGGGAACAGAGTGTACAATAAGTGGGGTGTTCAGTATGAATAAACAATTTCCAGTTACATCAAAAGGAAGGGAAAAAAATTCACAACATTTTTCAAAAAAACTTTTTTTAAATAATATTAATACGTAAACAAAATAGGAAGCGATCCAATAGTTCTGCATCACTGACTCGCAGTCACTGATGACCCGCTCCCTACACTATTGAATAAGAACAGAGATTTCAAGCACCTCTTACCCATCACAGGAGGTGTTTTAAAGTTTAGACCTATAAATAAGAGACCACACAGATATTTAATTTTATTAAAATTTCTACCCTTCAACATAGTTACCTGAAAAGTGTAAACTCCACTGCTTTATTCCATCTCTTCCCTGGAAGGGTCAAGTATCCCACAAAGTGGGTCTCTTCCCTGGAGCAATGTGTCTATGTCCCACAAAGTCCAGAGACTGGCGGGGACCTCACTGTTCCTGGTCCCCGCTTTCCAGAGTATACAAGACCCTATGCTATGGGGTCTAGTATGCTCTGGGGAGACCCCATGTTGCTTGAGGTCTCTTTTACAGAGCATGCAAGACCTTATGCTGAAAGGGGTCTGGTATGCTCTTGTGGTGACCCCATGCTTTTTTGTAAATGTCTTAATTTTTTTATTTAAATGTAAATCACAATGTAATTTTTAAAAAGAGGTTGTGGTCTGAGTGCAAAACATTCAGAATTGGCTGGACTGCACCATCTGACTGTGGGGTGAGGGGTCAAACTTTGTCTCCAAGTATGGAAGGCGAATCAAACATCGGAAGTGTTCGCTGCAAACTGAGCACCAGGAGAACTCTTTGGCCATCACTACTCTGGACCTGATGGCTCAGGACAGTGGCAATGACAGGACAATGACTCAGGACAGTGGTTTCAGATGGCCATGCATAACGGTAGTATTTCCATTGTGGTTTAACACAGACTTGCAGATTGTGCAGGTTACTGTGTGGTTTGCATGGTCTAGAGCAGCGGTTCTCAAACTGGGGTGTGTGCACCCTTAGAGGTCCGCAGTCTGACCACCAGGGGTGCGTGACAGAATGTTTGTAATGGCGGAAAAAAATATATATTTTATTATTTTTATGTATTTATCTTGGGTAAACTTAACATGTCATATTTTTGAGAGAAAAGAAATTCACTGAGAGAGAGAAAAAAAAATCACATTACAAATTGTAATTTACAACCTATGCATTACTCATCTCACGGTTTCACATCTGCGTCACAATAGCCCCGCCCTTTCACATTAGGCGCTAAAGGATAGTACATTTGTAACTTAATTTTTTTCGCTTACTAAATTCATCAAAATGGACACCTGGTTAAAAACTGGCACTTTAAAGAAGTCAAGTGACAGTAGGGATGAACCATCTACATCGGCCTCTTCTATGGAGATGTGCAGTGGCCTTGAATATATGGACTCGGAGGATAACAAAGCTAGAAAGTGAAAAAAAGTACGAAACGCAAATATAACGACATGGACTGGAGATGCAGAAAATCCAAATCCGCAATGTGTAGTCTGCAGTGAGGTTTTAGCTAATGGCAGTCTTAAGCACTCATACATGGTTCGGCACTTACAAACAAGACACAGCAATTTGCCAAGACATGCCTGCAAGTTTTTTTCAATGAAAATTGGAGGAACTGCAGAAGAAGAAAAAAATTATCCACACCCATTCTGGCTTAGGGGCTTCCAAAAATACTCAGAGAGCGTCATATCTGGCTAGTTACCGCATAGTTAAAAGAGGTATGCCCCACAAAATTGGAGAAAATCTTTGTTTACCGGTTGCCAAAGATATAGTTAACTGTATGCTCAAAGAGAAAGCTGCAAAGACGCTGGACAAAATACCTCTCTCTGACAATACTGTGGCTCGTCGCATTGATTCAATCTCTGCTGACATCCTCAGCCAGCTAATAAGCAGAATAAAAAACAGCGAATTCTTCTCACTGCAAGTGGATGAGTCTACTGACGTAGCAAATCTATCTATTCTTCTGGTCTATGTCCATTATTTATTTGAGAACACAGTGCATGAAGATTTTTTGTTTTGCCGTCCCCTTGCCACCCGTTCAATCGGGGAAGATATTTTAAATTTGGATAGGTGGATATATGGATAGCTTTTCAGAGTAAATGAAATTGACTGCGTTGGAATTTGTACAGACGGGGCGAAATCAATGATGGGAAGGCACAAAGGAGCAGTAGCTTTCATCCGAAGGTTGCACCATCGGTTTCCTGGGTACACTGCAGCATCCACCGAGAAGCTCTAGCGACGAAAAACATACCTGATGAACTTTTGTCTGTACTTAATGACGTTGTGAAAATCGTCAACTTCATAAAAGCTCATCCATTAAATTCACATATTTTCCGAACAATATGCAACGAAGTGGGCAGCGAGCATGAAACTCTTCTGCTGCACACAATGCGCTGGTTATTGCGTGGAAAGGTCTTGTCAAGAATTTTTGAGCTCCGATGTGCAGGAATTTTTTGTTCATAACCCATTTCACCTGTCTCCATTCTTGAAAGATGACATCTGGCTTCAGAAGCTGGCGTATCTGGCAGACATATTTTCTACTCTTAATGAACTTAATTTAAGTCTGCAAGGCCTTTGTACTACCGTTTTAACACCTAGGACAAAGTTAAAGCACTTAATAAAAAGCTAGTCTTCTGGGCTAACTGCATAAATGGAAATTCCACTGAGTGCTTTCCACTGTTGTCTGAATTTGTGCAATCCCGGGAAGCTGCACTAAGTACTCATGTCAAAGGCCGCATAACTGAACATCTCAACCAGCTTAGCCAAAATCTAAGGACTTACTTCCCCCTATGGACCAGTCTAAGATATGGATTCGGAATTCTTTTGATGTCACTCCTCCAATCCCACATCTCTCATTTCAAGAGCAAGAACAATTACTGGAGTTATCATCTCATGGGAGACACAAACATACTTTTTAAAATAAGTCACTTGTGGATTTCTGGGCTTCAGCAGTTGTGGAGTATCCAGGATTGTCAAAGCAGGCACTGAAAGTGTTGATGCCCTTTGCAACCACATACTTATGTGAGGCAGGCTTTTCTGCACTGACATTGTTGAAAACCAAACATCGACAAAGACTAGATGCTGAGAATGATTTGAGAGTAAAACTGTCATCCATTGAACCACATTTTGATGATCTGTGTGCAAAAATGCAGGCCCATTCATCTCACTAAAATGGTAGGAAGCAATATTTTTATTAAAAACTGAAATATTGATATTTTCTAATATACAGAAAATATGTGTATCTAGTTTTTGTAGTTGGAAAATGTGGAGTTTAATCAAAGGGGTGCTTGAACGGTGTTAAATATTAGAAAGGGGTGCACACAGCAAAACGTTTGGAAACCACTGGTCTAGAGTAAAGTGTTTCCATTCTTTTGATGTGTGTGTCTCACCTACTGCCTCTGCTGCCTCGTCTTAAGTCTCTAGCCTTTTTATGAAGTGACTATAATAATCAATAACGTCAAGGAACCAGGGCCATTTCAATCCTCTGGGGTGACCTATGTAAGTTCTCGCCTCAAGCCCCCTGTTGACCAGGGAAGTAGAAGAAACACTCTGCTGCTCCTCCTTCCTTCCCCCCCCCCCCCCCCCCCCCCCCCCCCCCCCCCCCCCCCCCCCCCCCCCCCCCACACACTCTACAACCCCCTACCCCACGGCCGTTCACGCTGCTCGCATCGGGACAGGGATGGAGGCGCCCGTGTTGGGGAGTGTACGGGAAACTGACCCCGAGTTAACTCACTAAAAACGTACGTGTCCATCGAGTTCCTTTGGCGGTTCAGAGCATTAGTGTACCGGCGGATGTTCAGGAGCCTGCGGTGCCTCCGATCAGCGTCAGAGCTGTGCAGGGGACCTCCTGGAGGGTGTAAAATCGCGGCGGCACTTAATGTTTTAAAAAAGTGTGCCATGTGCAAACCGCCAAGGAAGTTAATAGCTAGGTTAAAGTTGATATAAAAATATAGATGGAAGTATAATGTTTGAAGAGTGTCATCTGTTATATAATGTCCCAATCAGTATGCCCCGTATTGTCAATCAGTTTTGATAGCGTTTGTGTTCCCGGATGCTCCTTCTGCACGAGCAGAAAAATATGTAACAATTAAATTCCTTTGCGATATTGTCCTCTTATCATATTCTAATATTTATGCCAGTTGATTTACCCATTATGTTAAGGGGGGTGAGGTTTTGATCATGGGTTTGTATTTGTTATTGCTAGTATTATTTTGATGTATGATACAAGGCATCTGGCAAATATTCACAGCGTATGACTTTTTCCTCAGAATTCTACACACAACACCCCATAATGACAAGGCAAAGAAGTTTACTTGAGGTTTTGGCAAATTTATCAAAAATAAATCATTTGAATATGATGGGTGTGGCCCACTGCATCATGTGTAATGTTGAGAAATTGATCTTTGATCTTTAATATCTAGGTTAAGGAATAATGTTATTAGATCATTATGATGCAAATAGAGCAGTTTTATATATGAGATTTATGCTTGTATATTTATATGTCTAATTTTTTTTACTATGTACACTGACATATGGTTGTATTTTAATAAATGGTTCTCGTCTCCCTGATGAAGCAGGTTGGCAAAATAAAACTTCCATATGAACTTGAACTATGAACTTTTGAGGGTTTCATCTGTGATAGTTACTCTGTTATGTACAGTGTTTATCTAAACGCAATCATCTAGGTTTTATGGCATATGTATTGTAGATAACTGTCTGTGTGGATTATACTATTTTGATATTGATGTAAGCGGCCCAATCCAGCACAAATCCCAAAACTTTAGGTGGAAGCCTGCATTTTGGGACAGTGGGCGGAGCCATGCAAATTATTCCTTTCCGCCCCATCAGCCAAATGCACATCCAGAAACCGCTGGTGTACAGTGCAAATACAGAGTACAGAGCCATTTATTCCAAACTGCATACAGCTGTTTCAGGCTCCTTGGCCAATCATCATGGCTCCGCCCACTGTCCCAAAATGCAGGCTTCCACCTAAAGTTTTGGGATTTGTGCTGGATTGGGCCGTGTAAATACCTTCTGTTTTAAGAAGGCTTGATTGTGCTATGCACTGCTCGAGTTGAGGGCTTTTTGATTCCTTTCATCCCTTCTCACCATAACCTTCACGGGTACTTCTCTTTGATATTGATGTAAGAAATAAAGATTTCTCTTAGACATATTTATACCAGAGTTCTGCTGATCTTAAGTCTCAATATAGTAGTGTGGGTGTACAAGAAATAGACAGGCTTCTGCTGGTACCTTGACCCTATAGGGAATTTACAATTTACGTAACAGATTTTTTGGGGTATCCATATCTTCAACAATGGGGTGACATATCAGGAGACATCCTATGCAGCCTTAGCAGGCAATGGTACAATCTTGATAATATTTTATAAAACTTTTCTTGGTAATAGACGCCATAGTTATCTTGTGGGTGTTAGTACATATCATCTGGAGGTCTGTGTCTGAGAAAGAGCAATTGAGTTGTCTCTCCCAGGAGCAGATAATAAGGGTAACCAGTAACAGAATGCTTAATCAACATCTTATATATAGAGGATATGGGTTTTGACAGTTTGCTTGATTGAGTACAAAGTATATTGAAAGGGGTTGGATTAGTCATATAGGATGGTTCAGTGGTAATAGAATTTAAAAAGTTGAAAATATGGTAACCAATTAGGGGAGGATGTGAGGGTATTCAAAAGTTTAAATCCAGCAAGGGAAGTTTCAGAAGCAGTACAACATAAGAATGTATGGGAAGAGAGTGCCGGTGTCCCGTCGAATTCTGCTCCCCCTGTAGCACAGAATGGCCAGCAGGGGGAGCACTTCCAGGGGGAGCTCATATCGACTGGGGGATTCATCCATAGCAGTGCCTGTGAACCTGTCACCTAGGGTGGACAAAAGTTAATGTTTAGAGACATGACGATCCCATATTTTTAGTAACGGAGGAAGGGAGTATGGTAGTGCAGAATCCGGAGGGCGATGTGGAGGAGAAATCCAAGGATTAAGTCCAAAGCTTCTGCATGGAGGAGTAGATTCTGTCTAACTAGTGAATTAGTAGGAATGCATCATAGTAGTATTCCAGATTGGGCAGGTCCATGTCTCCCGCTGTTTTTGGCAAGGTATGAATATCAAATGTAAGTCTCTGCAATTTATTTTCCAAGATAGATTTACGAATAATTGAGTGCAACGATTAAAAAATGCTTTAGGAATTGGAACAGGAACCATTTGAAAAGATAAAGAAATTTCAGCAATATGTCCATTTTGCAAATAGCAACTCTGCCAAACCAAGAGTGAAGCAAAGAAAGACTTTGATCTAGAAGAAGTTTATTGGAATTAAGGAAAGGTTTAAAACACCCAGGTCAGAGTTTGACGTCTATGCTCTAAAGTAGCATTAGGAGAAAGTGTGAAGTATTGTTTTTTCACTTTTTATCATAATATATATCACATATCATAGTACACATATAGACAATATAGAAACTGCTATGCGTTCCTTTAACACACTGGCAATATCAGTGGTTAATGATTACAAGATAAGCATAATTTTAGCACACAAGCATGTTCAAGGTAAACCTGCAAGCCAATTGCCATTTGTGACGCTAGTAGTGGGCTAACATGAAGTGGACTTTAGCTTGTTAACAACAAAGTTCAGATTTACAGCAGATGGCTCTTACTGACGTCTATACACCAATATCATTTTCTGATAGGAGTTCTGGCAACACAAAAAATAAGAAGACTACAAAAAAACAAGATAGCAGAAAAAAATCTAATGAAGACCATCAACAATCAAGCAAAGGAATTAGGTAAAATATAAATTGAAATGAAATACTGAAGCCTTGATTGGTGAGGCAAAATGATACGCATTGTTTCAGTAACCCAGAGCAGTTTTTAACTTCACTCTCAATCATTTACTCAACAAATCAATATGTGGCTTGATGTTTTGTTCTATTTTTGATAAATTTTTGAAAAATGTAATTAGAAAGTTGTGGGGAAATTGTGTTGTGTCTACCAAGTATGACTTCTCAGAGCCGCCAAACATGTTTTTATTTGACTAGTTGTAGGAAAAACACCCATCCCTTTTTCTGCTCTTATAGGTAAACCATGGGCAGCCTTACAAAGGTAACTAGTGTATGGCTCCCACCACCCACACCCACATCAAATATAAAGCGAAGAACTCAAATTTTGTGATCCTTTTTCCTCCCTTCCATAAAACTGGTCCTATAACGCTGTTCCTCTTAAAGTCATATGGTAGCCTCCATTATCGACACCATTAAATAAAATGCAAGATCAGTGCTAACGTCCCACCCACATTCAAAGAAGGGTGAAGAGTCTAAGGGAGCTTGGAATAAGGGTTTCCTCTACTTTAAACCCCTTGAACTTAACAATCATGCTTTCCTTACTACCGTACTTATAAAAGGATGACCAGAATTTCGTTTTACTGTGAAAATAGAATTAGCATTTGCTGTGGCTTTGTTATGATAAGCTCCTGCAATGTCACAAGATTTATTTCCATCCAGTGTTGCATTAGTTTTTCACCAAGATCTTGAATTTAAGATGGTAGAGTCTAACCGCTGCGCAAAGCCTTCTCCAGCACAGCTCAAATATTCTCAATGGGGTTAGGCTCTGTGGTGGCCAATCCATGTGTCACAATGATGTCTCATGCTCCTTGAACCACTCTTTCACAATTTGAGCCTGATGAATCCTGGTATTGTCATCTTGGAATATGCTTGCGCCATCAGAGAAGAAAATGTCCATTGATGGAATAACCTGGTCATTCAGTATATTCAGGAAGTCATGTGACCTCATTCTTGGAGCACATACTGGTGCTGAACCTAGACCTGTACTTATTTGTTTAGTTTAATCCAGACGGTGACATTTTTTTTGGCCAGGCAGTGTATTAAACCATTGGTAACATTTTCTAATGCAGCTTCTGTCTCCTTGTTGTTAGTGAAGTTGTTGAAAACTATTACTATTAGTGTAGCGCCTTTGAACCTGTATTGGCGTCATGCATTTTATCTCCATGTTTTATTCTACTAATCGTTATCTACTTTTTTACAGCTGCTAATTGACATTGAATAAAGTAATAAACTAGAAAATTTTCTTACCACAGTCAAGCCTTCTTGAACAAGATGGCATTCACGTGACTCATGCAACAAATCCCTAAATTAAAGGGAAAATCCCCCACTTCAGGACAGTGGGTGGAGCTATACAAGCTATTCCTTTATGTCTCTGTTAGCCAATTGCACAGCCAGAACCGCTGGTCCATTTATGTCATATACAACTGCAAACATCTGTTTCAGGCTTGTTGGCCTCCATCAGTGCATGGAAACCATAGCTGAATGGATTAGGCATAAAGGTTATGGTGAAGGAGTTTTAAGGAATCAAACAGTCCTTTCACTTGAGCAGTGTATAGCACTTACCCTTTTATGTGGATATGCAGTGCGTTGTGGGGGAGATTTCCAAATTTCCAATGCCCAGATGCTGCTTCCTGCCATGATGCCACCCTGGGCAATCGCCCAAGTTGGCCATGCCTAAAACCACCACTGCTCTGATGTGTGTTTTTATGTGTGTAATAAAGATATCTCCTTTTTTAATATATACTTTTTTGGTCGTTAATTAATAATCAAGTCAGGAGACACCTCTGAAACCCCCGTCACACATGGGCAAGGCGACATGCATGTTAGTGATTTTGTATTTGTTCCCACCACTGCTCTGATGTATACATCATTGTGGTTTACCAAACTAATTTCAAGGCTCTCAAATAAAATTTAGAATGTTCTGGCATTTTGTAATGCCTCAAAATGTCCTAATACACCGACATTGTATTACACACAGGTGCACTCTATTTAGTCATTAGCACTCATCAGGCAATGTCTATGGGCAACTGACTGCACTCAGACCAAAGGGGGCTGAATGATTAAGCACACCCCACTTTGCAGTTCTTTATTTGTAAAAAATGTTTGGAATCATGTATGATTTTTGTTCCACTTGTACGTGTACACCACTTTGTTTTGGTCTTTCACGTGGAATTCCAATAAAACTGATTCATGTTTGTGGCTGTAATGTGACAAAATGTGGAAAAGTTTGAATACTTTTGCAAGCCACTGAAGTTTACTTCAGAATTATTATTTACTAAACTTTTTTTTTTTATCTTTCAGGTCATATTGTTATATGTAAACATAAAATGTTGCTACGAACATCAAAAAGGTTTTGCTTTATTGCAATGCTTTCTGTTTTGCTTTTGGGAGTCTTTATTACCTATTTTATAAATTTTGCTTCACTGCTATCACCTTTTTCAGGACAATGTGAGTACTAAGCAAATACATATTTATTTCGGTACCCCTTCCTGTGGGTTGCAAAGTGCCGTAGAACTGATTGTGTAACTCCAGGGATTGTATCTAATACTGAAAGAAAGAGCACCGCCCATCTCTTGCACTCGGGTGCACCGCACGTACCGGGGTGAATCAGGGGACAATAATGATCTCACCCCTCTGTTGCCACAGACTCCCTCCAGACCTCCACGAGCTCACTTCCCTAATCAGTGATTGCACAGTTACAGTGATTTCAGTGGCCAGAAGGGCCCACATTCACATGCCACATGGGTGCCACGTGGGTATATGGGGCCTGAGCAAAGATTGCAGAGTAAAATGGGGTCAGTATGAGGGATGCGTGTTTAAGTTGCGTGTAGGTGTGCAGCTCTCAAAATGGAGGAGTGTGGTCCCCTGTAACAGACAAATAAGAACAAGGATAGAGCCAAACATACTTGTACAACAAAGTAAGGTACTGTAAATGGTTAAATAATATGGAATGGAATAAAATAAAATAAAATAAAACGAAACAACAGACAAGATACTCACATTAAAGGAGGTTTGCAAGGATTGATCTCTCAGGGCCATGTGTTTTCCAGGATGACCTCACTTCCTGGTAAGGGGTGAAATCACTTCCTGTTTACAGATGCTGGAGGGCTCAACAGGAACAATGGGACGCGTTTCGAGTGGAGGCTCTTTTTCAACCATTTGGCCTCTGTCCTTGTTCTTATAAATCTCAATGCAAGACTGGTCTTCAGATCTGCAGGCCTGGGGCCTGCTCCCCACTGGATCCATTATACCTCTGTTCTCTTCTTTGCTGCTGCTACGAAGACCCTATTTACATAAAACACTAAACATATATAACCTTTTACTCTCCACCCAGATGGCTCACGAGGTCACAACATCACATGTTGCAGAACATCACCTTGTCACCTCCCACCTTATGTTTTGCCCAACAACAGCACAAACATAATCACTGATAGTTTCATAGAAACATTGTTAATCCCTTAATGACCATGGTACAATACACTTTATTTCTTAGTCCACCTTCCTACAATACTTTTAGAACCCTATTTTTAAGGGTGGACTTGTTAACATTTCATGGAAAATGTCTTTAAAGGACTTTTGATCCTTTTCAAGAAAAGATTAGATGCAACATACTCCTTGAAGACATGGCCCATTGCCACACAGGTTTAGATATGGGCAGACAAAATATCAGTGAAGAAAATGTGCCTTTATGTTTGTCTTTATTATGGAGAGTTATATAATTACCTTTAATTTCATGGATAATAAAATCCGCTTTGGCTTGTATTGTGTTTATTTAAAGTACAGGTTGTTGGCAGATAGAAGATAGTCAGATGGTTTGTGTAACCTATTATTTCCTAAGTTGATATAAGCTTGACATTGTCTATTTAACAGATAACAGTGAAATCTGGATTTCTCAAAGGAACCGAAAAGCCACTTTAAAATCTGTATGCCTCCGAAATAATGTGACCAAACTATCTTTCCCAGCAGACCAATCTGTTGCTAAACAGCTATTTGTTGAAGAGAATCACAAATTAATTTATTGTGAGGTGCCCAAAGTTGGCTGTTCCAACTGGAAGAGGGTCCTGTTCCTGCTAAAACTGAACCTCAGCATCAATGCGGATTACATTGAACATGAAGCTGTCCATGATGACACCTTTTTCAGGAAACTTTCGGACTACCCTCTCAACCAGCAAAGGACAATGCTTGATACATACACCAAAGTGATGTTTACTCGAAATCCATTGCAAAGAATTGTGTCAGCGTACAGAGACAAGTTTCTACATTATACTGGTTTTTATTACGGAACTAAAATTGCTAACATAATCAAGTCGAAGTTCAGAAGCAATGCTAATTCAACAGAATCTGTATCTTTTCAAGAGTTTGTTAATTTTATTATTGAACAAAAGCCTGAAGGCCTTGATATACACTGGAGACCCATGCACTACTTGTGTGATCCATGTAATATAGACTATGATGTACTGGGTAAGTTTGAAACACTGAAACAAGACTCGGACTATATTCTGCAAATGGTTGGTGCCCCTTCCAGTCTTAGATATCCAGAAATTAAGAAGTACAATGAATCAAGAACAGATGCTAAAATAAGTTCTAAATATTTTTCACAATTACCTCTAAGTGTACTACAGCAACTCTTAGAACTTTATAAACTGGATTTTATCCTATTTGGATATACATAAAAAGATTCAAATATAATGTTTGTGTTGAATTGAGATGTTGAAATAAAAAAAAAACTCTGATACCTCCATAGTCCTTCCCACCAGTCCTGCACTACCTAGCATGGACTGGTGCATGATATTTAGGGGAGCAGTGACCTTACTCCTACGGCAAGGTATTAGTGCTTGGGCCTAGTGACTGGGTATATGAGCCAATATAGCTGTAATTATAGAATACAAGGCTTAGTACAAAGCTGGGTCTCAGGTTTACCTCAAGACTGGAAGATGACATGAAGTAATGCTGGAGTGCTAGTCTATTCTACCACTGGTCTGAAGGCAAACACATTTTCACATTGTTTCATGGGGATCCCTGTTATGCGAGTATCCCTCCGTTTGTGGCCAGTGGTCATCCTAACATGTTTCAAAATGTCCATGTGGCATGTGAATGGAAGTGGCTGAGACAGTTAAAAAAATGATAGCCTTGTATACAATGCCTTGTATCCATAACATCACACTACTTGCTGATCCATACTTGTCCACTGCTCACCCCTACACTTCTTGTCCATTGCTCACCCCTACACCTCTTGTCCACTGCTCACCCCTACACTTCTTGTCCACTGCTCACCCCTTCACTTTTTGTCCACTGCTCACCCCTTCACTTCTTGTCCATTGCTCACCCCTACACCTGTTGTCCACTGCTCACCCCTACACTTCTTGTCCATTGCTCACCCCTACACCTCTTGTCCACTGCTTACCCCTACACTTCTTGTGCACTGCTCACCCCTACACCTCTTGTCCACTGCTCACCCCTACACCTCTTGTCCACTGCTCACCCCTACACCTCTTGTCCACTGCTCATCTCTGCATTGCTTGTGCATTGCCAACTCCTACTCCACTGGTCCCCACTGCACTCTTCCTTCCCTGCTTTCCTTCTTCCACCATTAATCTTTTGTGTCCTCACCACAACTGTTTGTATCTTCTTTTGTGACCCCTGCATTCCTTTGCACTGATAACCCCTCCATCTTCCTCTTTCACCACTGAAAACCTCAAACCCTCTCCACCATTTTCCACGTATGCATTACTCATCGCCTTGTTAGTTATGGACAAACATTGTCTGTGGCCTTTCACGAACTTCTGCAAATACGCGCCATTCGCATGTTCACGGCAAACCACCATTGACTTCAATGGAGGGTGAAATTCTCAAACCTTCAGGTCATATTTGTAACCACAATTTCAATAAAAAGTGTCAAAAGGGTGTTACCACATTGAAAGTGTCATGCCAGAGGGGGGTCAATGATTAAACTTAAAGCGGACCTACCATCACCTGGGAGGTCACTCAGCAGTTTTAGCTATAGCTCAGCCGATACTGCTAAAAAAATGTAATCTTTTTCTGACAGCAGGAGGGGCGCTTGTTACAAGTGCTCCCCTCCTACTGCCTTAGTAGCGCCTAGGCAGCCGAAGTGGTGTCTGGGACATCTCTCCCAGGCAGGAACTAGTCAGCAGCTGATTCCCCCTCCACACCCTGCCCCCCACCCCCAGCTCTGCAGCTCCGAGGTGAAGGGGGGGAGAGGAGAGGCAGTGAGGGTGGAAGTAGCTGCAGGTCTCTAGGATCTAAGATGCCAGCATGAGAGCTGCAAGCAAGTAAAGTGAGTATGGTGTGGGCTTTATTTTGTGTAGTAGTTTTTCAGCATCTGAACTGCTGACAGGTGAGTATTGTGTCTGTTTAATGTATGTGTGTTTTTTTTTATTTGAGTTTAAAACCGCTTAAAAACATAGTTTTCTTAATGGCTGGTTTTTTTTTCCAGAAATTAAAGGGTTAACAAAAACCCATACAGACCCCCTTTTAATAGGGCATCCGGTATGCTCTAGGAAAGGGAGTTCACGAACAGCATGGGGTCTCCCCAGAGCATACCAGATCCCTGCTGGCATAGGGTCTGGTATAGTCTGGAAAAGAGAGACCATGAACAGATCAAAGCGTTTTTGGTCTTGACTTCAGCTAGTATAAAAGCACTGTGCAGCAAACTTTGGTTTAAGCTGTGAACAAATAGTAACTGTCCTGCAGGCAGTGGCATGTGACAAGCACCCTACCATATAGGGAAGAAAAGATAAAACTTTGGAACAAACCATGGATTTATGGGAGTGTTTATGGGAGACATTTAGATAAGGATATCTTACCAGCAATAAATGCATCCCTCTTCCGTTTTTCACTAGCATCATCTAATTTTCATAAGAATTTCAATAAGAATTTTTAGGAGGGTTGATACGCACATGTTTGCCATCTAAAGCACCGCCACAATTAGGGAATTGCCAAAGATTTTCAAAATCCGCTGCTACAGACTTCCATTCCTCTTCACACGAAGGAAACTGATAGAAAAGAAAAATAAACATCATTAGAGAATCTATAAAAATGTCGTGGAATGTTTTCATCTATTTAAATACATATATGGCATTCTATCTATATGATACCTATATTATATATTATAAAAAAATGATTGCCAATACTATCAACAATTTCATACATTGACATTTTTAGCTTACCTTAATATATTCATGCATCAGTTCCTCAATTATTGATTTGCATGTTTCAGGTATTATTTTTCCAAGTGCCTGGGGTGAAATAGCTGTAGTAAATTTCAAATCCTCATAGGAACGTCCGGTGGCTAAAAAGCGTAATGTAGCTATTAGTCTAGTCTAGTTTTTTCGGGTTCAATGGCCTTCCTCATATTGGTGTCTTGTCTCTGGAGTTTTGGCAACAAACGTTGCAAAATATATTGAAAATTGTCATCCGTCATTCGCAGATAATTCTTGAAGTCCTCCGGATTGTTCTCTCTCAACTCTTGGACAAGTGTGACATCAGAATACATGTCCCTGTTTAAAAGCCAGTTTTTGCTCCATGCTGTCCTCTTCTTTGGCTGCCTCTTCTTTTTCTGTCTTGATAAAAGTATAGCCACTGCTATAATCTGTCCTTTAAATAGTATACAAATTGTGGAAACTCCCATATAAAACATCACTTCCGATTGAAACTAAAATCGTACGGATTAATCCAATCGACGAGTTCAGATTACTTCGATTTTATTTTCAGTCGAATTGGTTCAATTATCGTGCTCTCCATGTGGAGAACTTCGATTAAATTAAAATCGATGTTCGATTATTTTAATCGAAGTACAAAATCGAATCGAACCTCGATTGAATCAAAAATTGTACCATGTGTGGCTAGCTTAACCCATCCTCCCATTCTGCAGGTATTGCCCTTTCTGAGATCTGCTGGTCTTGATATACCAGATTGTTGCTTTTCATTCTTGCTTTGCACATGACTTAGCAGGGGAAAGGAGATGAGCTGGAGACATAAAAGCCCACCTACCAGCAGTTTAAGATTGGCATAGATCTATGGAGGGGAAGAATAAAAAAGACTAGTGCAGGGGGGAACAAGCCTTTATACTTTTTTAGACTTGCGGACCACAATGGGTTTTTACATTTGACAGAGAGGCCAGACCAGGGCAGTTTGGAGTGTTTGATAATGCTTATGTGTCCGTTGCATAGTACACACCATAGACATACCTTATGGGCTGCATCCAAACGTATGGGAAACACTCACTGTGTCTTAAAAATGTGTGCAGCAGTGCATTTTGTGCACTGTTTTTTGAATGGACACCTGTCTACATGGTATAGTGAACAGAGGGATAGCTGATGGAGCAAGATAATGGCACTTTGAATTTAGTTAATTGTTGGTAAAAGAAAGAACACGATCTAAATGTCCTTTTCACTCTCCTAAATCCATAATTCAGTCCAAACCTTTTTCTCTATTTCTCTAAGTATGAAGTGTCGTTTTCACATTTTACTGCCAACATGACATTTTACACTTTGTTTGCCTACAGAAACAAACAGGCAGGTGTTAACACACAATGGCACTGTTACACTTTAACATAACTTTTTCTGACAAAGAGGCCACGTTCTGGTACAACAACAAGTATAACTGCTAATGGAAGCTAGTTCTACAGAAATACTTCTCCAATATGATGATGGCACTGACACTATGGTGACCCTAATGCTTAGTACACATATACTCATTGGGTTAGTGAGAACCCCCATTGTGGATTGCTCTTAGCTACCAGTGAACCAACAAGCTCTGCAGGCGCTGTGCTTGTTTTGTTCAATGGAGAGGGGCAGCTTTGGGGATGAGCAAGTGGTGCTCTGTGGTGTGTTTCCCTATACAAGACAATGGATCGGTCCTGATGGATCACTGAGTGACCTTGCACATTAGGTTGGCTGAGATGATCACAATAGATCAGCAGAAAGTTAAATATTACATGTCGATTCTTAAGCTAGCCATACACGTGTCGGATTCCATGTCCAATCGATTCATCATCCGAT
>CM070043.1:11558104-11572091 GCA_036250615.1 Ptychadena robeensis
AGAATCCGAGAGGGTGAGGAGCATAAACCAATGGAGGACCAATCCAGGAGGACATGAATCTAGAGAGGCAGGATCCGAAAGTGGGACATGAATCCTAGAGAGGACATGAATTCCAGTGGAGGACTGATCCCAGAGGGACATGAATCCAGAGAGGGACTGAATCCTAGAGGAGACATGAATCCAATGAAGGACATGAATCCCAGAGGGACATGATCCTAGAGAGGACTTAATCAATGGGAGGACATGATCCCAGAGAGGACAGATCCTAGAGAGGACATGAATCCTAGAGAGGACATGAATCCAATGGGACATGAATCCAATGGAGGACTGAATCCCAGAGGGCATGAATCCCAGAGAGGACATGAATCCCAGAGAGGACATGAATCCGTAGAGGACATGAATCCATGGGAGGCATGAATCCCAGAGAGGACGATGAGATGCGCCATAGAGACGATGAAATGCCAGAGAGGACATGATCCTAGAGGGACATGAATCCAGGAGGGGACATGAATCCTAGAGAGGAGGCATGAATCCAGGAGGACAGGTGAGAGATGCCCAGAGGGGACATGAATCCTAGAGAGGACATGAATCCAGAGAGGACATGTCCTAGAGAGAACTGATCCTGAGAAGACATGAATCCTAGAGAGGACATGAATCCGGAGGAATGAATCCAATGGAGGACATGAATCCTAGGAGGAGGAGCATGAATCTAGAGGAGGACATGATCCAAGGACATGAATCCTGAGGCACGACAGTGAAGATCCAATGGAGGACATGATCCTAGAGAGGAATGAATCCTAAGAGAACTGATCTACAGAGGAGAATCCAAGGAGGACATGAAGGGTCAGAGAGGTGCCTGAGAGGGACATGATCCCAGAGGGGACATGAATCCATGGAGGACAGAGGATCCTAGAGAGGCATGAATCTGGAGAGGACAGTGAACTAGAGAGGAATGAATCCTGGAGGACATGAATCCTAAAGAGGACATGAATCCAAGGAGGCATGAATCCTGAGAGGACGTGAACCATAGGGACATGAATCCTAGGAGAGGCTGAATCCTAGAGAGGGACATGTCCCTGGAGGCGATCCCAGAGAGGGACTGAATCCTTAGGAGCATGATCCATGGAGGACATGAATCCCAGAGAGGACATGATCCCAGAGAGGACATGAATCCCAGAGAGGGACATGAATCCTAAGAGGACAGTGAATCCATGGGGGCATAATCCAGGGGAGAGGACAGAGAGGAGATGGACAGAGAGGAGCCAGAATCCCAGAGAGGACATGAATCCTAGAGAGGACTGAATCCCAGGAGGACATGAACCTAGAGAGAACATAATCCTAAGAAGCATGAGATCCTAGAGAGGACATGAATCCCAGAGAGTGGACAGAATCCAATGGGGACATGAATCCTAGAGAGGCTGAATCCAGAGAGGACATGATCCTACAGAGGGACATGAATCCAATGGAGGACATGAATCCTACAGAGGACTGAATCCATGGAGGACAGAATCCTAGAGAGGACATGAATCCTAGAGAGAACAGATCCTACAGAGACAGAATCCAAGGAGGACATGAATCCTAGAGAGGACATGATCCGAGAGAGGGACATGAATCCCAGAGGGGACATGAATCCAATGGAGGACATGAATCCTAGAGAGGACTGAATCCTGAGAGGACTGAATCGCTAGAGAGGACTGACCCATGGGGACATGAATCCTAAAGAGGACAGAATCCAATGGAGGCATGAATCCTAGAGGAGGACATGAATGGCAGGATAGGAGACATGAATCCTAGAGAGGACATGAAGGCCAGAGGAGGACATGAATCCGAGAGGCATGAATCCATAGGGACGATGCATGGAGGAGGCATGACCCAGAGGAGGACTGATCCAGAGAGGGCCTGAATCCCAGGAGGACTGAATCTAGAGAGGACATGATCATGAGGGACTGAATCCAGGAGGGAGGGGGGACAGAACCTGTGGATCGCGTCTGAGAGAGGTGACCAGAGGCAGTCGCAGAGGGGCGTGTCTGGGCAGATCGCAGAGAAGGGGGGACATGAATGCGCGGGGGGAGCAGGGTGAGGACAGAGAGGGGGCAGAGGTGGGCCGGGGGGGGGAGGTGGGGGAGGAAAGTGAAGTCCAGGAGAGGGGGGGGGGGACGGGAATGGGAGTCGGGGCTGAGAGGGGGGGGGGGACGAGGGAAGGATCGCCTAGCAGGAGTAGGCGTGAATCCAAGTGGCGGACATGAGAATGCCTAAGAGGACATGAACCATGGAGGAAGCCTGAATCCTAGAGAGGACATGATCCAGAGAGAACATGACTCCTACAGGGACAGATCCAAAGGAGGCATGATCCTAGAAGGGACAGAATCTAGAGAGGACATGAATCCCAGAGGACGAATCCAATGGAGGACATGATCTAAAGAGGACAGGAATCATAGAGAGACATGAATCCTAGAGAGGACATGACCTAGAGAGGACATGAATCCAGGGAGGAATGAATCCAAGAGGACATGTCCAATGGAGGCTGAATCTAGAGAGGACATGAATCCAATGGAGGAGATGATCCGAGAGAGGACATGAATCCCGAGAGGACATGATCCTAGAGGGACTGAATCCTAGAGGACAGAATCCTAGAGAGGACTGAGCATGGAGGACATGAATCCTAGAGGGAGAATGAATCCTAGAGAGGACATGATCCCGCGGCAGACGAGGCGAATCCCAGAGAGGCATGAATCCCAGAAGGACATGATCCGAGGAGATGAGCTAGGAGGGACATGAATCCTAGAGAGAGTGATAGGTGAATCCTAGAGAGGACATGAATCCATGGGGACATGATCCTCAGAGGACATGAATCCTAGAGAGATGAACCAATGGCGGACTGAATCCTAAGAGGACATGAATCCCAGGAGGACATGAATCCTAGAGAGGACATGAATCCTAGAGAGGACATGAATCCAAGGGTATGAGGAGCATGATCCCAGAAGGGACATGATCCCCGACAGGACATGATCCCAGAGAGGACTGAATCCAGAGAGGATATGGAGGACTGCCTGAGAGGACATGATCCAATGGAGGACATGAAATCCTAGAGGACATGATCTAGAGAGGACAGTGAATCCAATGGAGGACATGATCCTAAAAAGGACATAATCCAATGAAGGACAGATCAATGGAGGACATGAATCTTGAGAGGAGGGCATGGAGGATGCGAGAGGAGGAATGCAGAGGGAGGACATGAATCTTGGAGGACGAATCCTGGGGCTGAAGAGAGGACATGAATCCAGAAGGGACAAGATCCAATGAGGACATGATCCTGGAGGACATGAGAGGCAATGTGCGGATGAGATCCTAGAGAAGACATGAATCCATGGAGGACATGAATCCTAGAGAGGGACATGAATCCCAGAGGGACATGGATCCAGGAGGACATGAATCCTGAGAGGACATGAATCCCAGAGAGGAGGAAATGCTAGGAAGAATGAATCCGATGAGGGACATGATCCGTAGAGAAACATGATCCTAGAGAGGACATGATCCTAGAGAGGGACATGATCCTGAAAGTCCTGAATCCATGGGGACATGATCCTAGAGAAGACATTAATCCTAGAGAGGACGAAGTCCATGGGGGACATGGAGACCAAGTGAGAGGACATGAATCAGAGGACATGAATCTGGAGGAGAGAGGGCTGAATCCCAGGAGGGAAATGAAATCGAGGAGGACATGAACCTAGAGAGGACATGAATCCAATGAGGACATGGAATCCCAGAGAGGAATGATCCAATGGGGGACATGATCCCAGAGAGGACATGAATCCAGAGAGGACATGAAAGGGGTGGCCCAGAGAGGAGTGATGAGAGTCCAGGAGTGAGAGGGACATGAATCCTAGAGAAGAACAGGGTGAATCCTGGAGAGAAGACCGTGGAAGATCCTAGAGAGGAGGAGAGGGGGTGAATCCTAGGAGAGGATGAATCTAGAGAGGACATGGAATCCAGGAGGACATGAACCCAGAGAGGACTGGAATCCAATGGAGGACTGAATCCTAGAGGAGGAGGGCATGAATCCTAGAGAGGACATGACTGGCGGCTGACAGGAGGCAGGAATCCAAAGAGGACATGGAGGATGCCTTAGGGACATGAAGCCAGAGGAGGACATGAATCAGAGGTCCGCGAGAGAGGACATGATCCTGGAGGAGGGGACATGAATCGAGAGAGGACATGAATCGCATGGAGGACATTAATCTAGAGAGGGAATGAATCCTGAGAGGAATGAATCCGAGGACTGAATCCAGAGGGACATGATCCAGAGAGGACTGAATCCAGGAGGACTGAATCCAGAGAGGAATTAGATAGGAGGATAATCCTAGAGAGGAATGAATCCTAGAGAGGACTGAACCAAGGGGAGGACCTGGGAATGCCGGGTGAGGAGAGGAATGGGCAATCCCGAGAGGACAGGAATCCAGAGGGACATGAAGAAGGCAGAGATAGGGCATTATCCCAGGGGGTGAAAGGGACTGAATCCCATACAGGACATGACCCAGAGAGAGGCATGAAGCCTAGAGGGAATGAATCCTAGATAGGTGACAGGGGTGAATCCAATGGAGGGAGCAGGAATCCTAGAGAGTACTGAATCTAGAGAGGAACATTAATCCATGAGGACATGAATCCTAGAGAGGACATGAGCCAGAGAGGACTGAATCCAGAGGAGGACATGAATGGGCTAGAGAGGACATGGAGGCTGCCAAAGGAGACATGAATGGCGCCAGAGGGACATGATCCAGAGAGGACATGAATCCAGAGGAGGAGCATGAATCCTAGAGAGAGACTAGAGGGGGTCCAATGGAGGACATGAATCCTGAGAGGACTGAATCCAGAGAGGACATGTCCAAGAGGGACATGAATCCTAGGAGAGGGACATGAAGTGGGCCCAGGAGGAGGAGGCATGATCCTAGAGAGGGACATGAATCCCCCAGAGAGGAATGGAGGACATGATCCTAGAGAGGACATGAATCCAGAGGGTGAGAGGACATGATCCAATGGAGGACAGGAATCCGAGAGAAGGACATGTAGGAGGGTGCCTAGAGAGGACATGAATCCAATGGGGGACAATGATCCAGGAGGACTGATCCGGGAGGACATGGATCCAAGGAGGACTGAATCCTAGAGGGAGGAGAGGCATGAATCGTGAGGAGAGGAGCATGAATCCTGGAGGAGAAGAGGGCGAATTGAGATGGGCCCAGAGAGGAGCATGAGGTGCCGGGGTGAGAGAGGAGACAGGGGTGAATCCTAGAGGAGGAGGGCATGAATCCTAGAGAGACATGAATCCTAGAGATGTGACTGAAGGGTCCAATGGAGGACATGATCCAGAGAGGCATAATCCTGAGAGGACATAATCCTGAGGACTGATCCTGGAGGACATGACTCCAGAGGGACATGAGAGGGCCAATGGAGGACATGAATCCTAGAGAGGACATGAATCCAGAGGGGACATGTGGAGAGATCGAGATGGAGGGACATGAATCGGCTGAGAGAGGACATGAATCGCTGGAGATGAATCCAGGAGGTGACAGGTGATCCAAGGAGGACATGATCCGAGAGACATGATCCTAGAGAGGCATGAATCCAGAGAGGAGTTGAGAGAGTGCCAAGGAGGAAGAATCCTAGAGAGGACATGAGTCCTATGAGGACATGATCCAGAGAGGACATGTGAGAAGAGTGCCAGAGAAGAGGCATGAAGCCTGAAGGTGAGATCCTAGAGGACATGAATCCAATGGAGGACATGAATCCGCAGAGTAGGATGAATCCTAGAGAGGCTGAATCCTAGAGAGGACATGAATCCTAGAGAGGACTGAATCCAGAGAGGACATGATCGCAGAGGAAGGAGGGCATGAATCGCAATGGAGGACATGAATCCTAGAGAGGTACATGAAATCCTCGAAGGACATGAATCCCATGGAGGACATGAATCCCGAGAATATAGACTCCTAAAGAGAGACTTGAATCCTAAAAGACATGAATCCTAGAGAGGACATGAAATCCTAGAGATGACATGAAATCAATGGAGGACATGATCCCAGAGAATATATGAAGTCCCATGAGAGGACATTAATCCTAGAGAAGACATTAATCATAGAGAGGACTGAATCCAGAGAGGACACAATCATAGAGAGGAGATGAATCCAATGGAGGACATGAATCCTAGAGAGGACAATGAATCCTATATAGGACATTAATACCAGAGAGGACCTGAATCCTAGGAGATGACATGAATAATGGGGACCTGAATCCTAGAGAGGGAACATGCATCCAGAGAGGACATGAATCCAATGGAGTGACAGAATCCCAAGAATATATGATCCTATATAGGGGGGGGGGGGGGGGGGAGACATGATCCTAGAGAGGACATGAAATCCTCGAGAGGACATTAATCCTAGGAAGGACATGAATCTCAGAGAGGACATGATCATAGAGGACATGAATCCATGGAGTACATAAATCCTCCATAGAGAGTGACCTGAATCCGCCGAGAGGACATGATCCAATGGGAGAACATGAATCCTAGAGAGGACATGAAGCCTAGAGAAGACATGAATCCAATGTAGGACTAAATCCAATGGAGGACATTATACCTAGAGATGTCCAATGGGGACATGAATCCAATGAGGCCATGAATCTATGAAGGACTGACTCCATGGAGGACATGAATGCTATAAGACATGAATCCTAGAGAGACCTGATCCAATGGAGGACATTAATCCTAGAGAGGGACATGAATCCCTAGAGAGGGACATGAATCCAATGGAGGAACATGAATCCTAGGAGGACATGAATCCTAGAGGGACATGAATCCAACGGAGGGACATGAACCTAGAGATAAACATGAATCCTAGAGAGGGAATTAAAAAATGAATCCAATGGAGGGACATGAAATCCTAGAGACTATATGAAAGCCCAGAGAGCAACATGAATCCTCAGAGAGGACATGAATCCATGGTAGTGACATGAACGGTGGCGCTAGAGAGACATGAATACCTAGAGAGGACATGATCCAATGGAGGACATTAATCCTAGAAGGACATGATCATAGATAGGACATGAATCCCAAGAGGACATGAATCCGAGAGAGGGACATGAATCCTCCTAGAGAGGACATGAATCCCAGAGAGGACATGAATCTAGAAAGGAATGAATCCTAGAGAGGAAATGAATCAAAAAGCAATGGAGGACACATGACTCCATGGAGGGAGACAGGAATCCTAGAGAGGACATGATCCTAGAGAGGACATGAATCCATTAATCTATGGAGGACTTGAATGGATTCAGAGATCCAATTCATCACGTTGCATATGAATCCAGTGGACATCTTTCACAAAGGAACCTAAGGGTGCCATGAAAATCTTATGGAGGTGACATGAACCTTTAATGAGGATAGTATCTTGTGTAGAACATGAATCTTTATATTGGAGATGATCTTGAGAATAGACATGAAGGACATGAAGTGGCATGAATCTTATTGAGAAGCATGACTCTTGAGGTGGACATGACCTTTATAAGCTTATCCATAACATTGTCGGATTCCATGGCCGATCGATCATCCTATCTATCGATTTCCGGCGATGTCAGCGGGAATCGGAGGTCCGAAATCGATCGGCCAATTAAGGGTGTCCGATCGCTACCTAACCACCTTGTCCCACGGATTCCTGACGATTCCATGTCCGATCGCTTACTTCTTCTTCCCAAATGGCAACTCCCCCAATGATGTGTGCAGAATCGTTCAGAAAGACCAGCATGTTGGTTCTCTGTCCGAATCCGATTCGTTAAGGCCCCCGACGATTTCGACGTGATCGGGACGACAAGGTGGGCTTCATCACGCGATTCCGGGACGATCGATTCGCGTGCCTGCGCCCTGGAATCGATTCTTCCCGAATCCGCTGGGAACGGACCCCGTTTATGGGTGCCTTATAGGATAGAAATGTTGAGGTGGGCAGCTCTTGCTGCCTAGGTTGTCGCTGGAATCTTGAGGCTTGGACCCGAAACTTATGGAGGCTGAATCTTATGTAGGACTGAAATCTTGAGGTGGAGTGAACCTTTATGAGGATAGGAATGTTTGAGGTGGGCCCTCCTTGCTGCTGGTTGGGTCCATGCATCTTGAGCTGGGAAACACCCGAAACTTATGGAGGACAACAAATTTCGGAGGACATGGAATCTTATGGAGGAACAGTAATCTTGAGGGGAGATGAACTTTACGAGGATATGAAGGTTGAGGTGGGCAGCTCTTGCTGCTAGGTTGTCCATTCTTTGAGTAAAGTGCTGCAGCTCTTTCCCTTTCCGTTCTCACTTAGAGGAAAGAATATCTGTGCAACTTATAATACAAGAAGGTGTAAGTGGTGCTGGGCTGTTGCTGTGTTGAACAGAAGTAAAGACAGGAGCCCCGCGAGGGGATCTACAGGAAGTTGAAAACTACTGAGCTATAAAATGATTGAAAATTATATTTAATACATCTGTATAATGAGGGCGCTCTGGTTGTCAGCTGCTGCGATGGTATCTGCTTTGTTTGTGACCCATTTGCTTCAGCATTGTGAGGTCCTGTTGGTGGGAGAATCGTGAATCAGATATCAGAACTTCAATATCACACGCAGACGAATCACCTGACTTACCCCCCCCCCGACATATATCTCACTCATGGGGGCCTCACATGTCCATTCCTCTTCTTTGGATATATGGAGTGTGGGGGGGGGGGTGCCATCGCGCGCCATCAATCTTGTTCAACTTTGCAGGATTGAGGGGTAGAGATGTTTGCATATGACTTTGAGTAAGGCCCCCATAACACATACGATTGTTGCCAACCGTCACAATCAGTCATCCGCGTCCTCTCTATGTTTAACGACCTTTTGTCATGGGGGGCCCCCTTTTTAACCCCCGAGTTCAGCTCTTTCCCAAAATTTTAGCCCGAACCATCTCTACCCCTCTCAATCCCCACAATCGGGTAAAAGATTAATTGGCGGTTTGGAAACCTCCCAACCCCCCCCGCCCCCCATATATCCCAGGAAGAGGAATGGACAAACCCAATGAAACACAACCCCCCACTAATCTGATGATTCTGCGTATTCCCAACGCTCGTTCCGACCCCAACAGATGCTGTGCACCTTTCCCATTACCACACCACCCCAACATCTCTGTTACCCTATTCGACCGTGTCTTATGATTGATGTTAAATGTTTTTTTTTGTCAGCTTTTTCCCCTTCTTATTTCTCTCCACCTTGTTTTGTTAACGGTCCTAAGCCCCCCAATTCCCCTAAAAGATCGATCCCATACAGGTCTTCCAATGTAGATTTTTTCTACCAACACCCAGGCTGGAAGGGAAAACAACCTGTGATTGAAGGTTAAATATAGCACTGCTATTTAGTGTCTTCCCCGGATCCTCCCCTGAAGAAATACAATGGTTGATTGGAAGGTAATATAAATCACCTGCTTATGTAGTGCCAATAAAAAGGGCTGGGTCCTCCCCGATAGAAATACACTTGTTGAATTTGAAGGTAAATATAATCAACTTGCTAATGTGTGGGGGTTCCCCGGATCCCTCCCTGAAAAAAGAAATACATGGTGATGGAAAGGTATATTATTCACTGCCTTCTTGTATTGCGGGTGGTGTCCTCCCCTGATGAATACATAGTGAGTTGGAAAGGTACCATATCCACTGCTTTTTATGTAGTGCGGTCCCTCCTGAATAGAAATCCATATAGTGATTTGAAAGGTATATATCCCTGCTTTAAGAGGCCGGGTTCCCCCCTGATAGGAATACAAAGTGATTTTGGAAGGTTTAATACTCACTACTATGTATTGGGCGGGTTCCTCCTGATAGGAATGTACAAATGGAGTGGAAGGGTACATAGCACTGCTAATTATTGCTGGGGTCCTCCCCTGATAGAATACATAGTGACTTGGAAAGGTTCAGCCACTAACCTATGTAGTTGGGCCACACAGCACCCCACACAGCACATGTACACACAGCACCCCACACAGCACATGAACACACAGAACCCCACACAGCACACCACACAGCACATGTACACACATCACCCAATAATGACAGAAAAACACAGGATTGTAGACATTTTTGCAGATTTATTAAAAAACTGAACTATCACATGGTCCTAAGTATTCAGACCCTTTGCTGTGACTCGTATATATAACTCAGGTGCGGTCCATGTCCTCAGATCATCCGTGAGATGGTTCTACACCTTCATGTGAGTCCAGCTGTGTGTGATTATACTGTTTGGACTTGATTAGGAAAATCCCACACCTGTCTTTATAAGACCTTACAGCTCACAGTGCATGTCAGAGCAAATGAGAATAATGAGGTCAAAGGAACTGCCTGAAGAGCAGACAAAATTGTGGCAAGGCACAGATAGGACGATTTGGCTGGGTAAAAAACCAGCAAACAGGCGGGGAATTTAAATCTCCTCGCGGACGTTGGACTTTTTTAAAAGTCTGATCCGCAGTTCACGAACGGACCTGGCCGATGTTCGCCCACCTAGTCGGTGCCATATAAATAACAATTCATTATAATAAAATAATAATAATCTGATAATAAATCACCAGTGAGGATACTGTAGTGAAGTGGAAATTCATTCAAATGTGTAAAATGTCTGTAGAATATGGTAATGTGTCAAGCACCTGCGTTTGAGACACCCCAGGTCCAGCCAAAGCCCTCCCAGTCCTCAATGTATCTCATCTAGTGTGCCCAGCTACTGATACTGGCCACTCCTTGGCCTTAGTCTATATAATGGTGTCTTACAGAATATTCTGGGCCATTCTGTTGTTTCCTGCACCCTATGTGGATTGCTGTGTGTCTCCGGAGCTGAATTGAGGCCTTCATCAGGATCAAGCCTCCCCTTCTGGATTGACCACATACTGGGTGAGAGCTGTGGCTACCTCTGTCCACTCCCAGCAGGCTGCTTAGGCACGTGTTTGTAACTATAGACCCTAAGCTGTATGCCCCAGCCCTACCATTTGGGTGATGGTGAATGCCTGTATATAACCTGCCCTGCTAGTACACATTGTAAATATCCCCTATGTGGAAGAGTGGACAATCGTTTATTGGGAGTGGAGGAGGAACGCTATATAGACGGGGGCATCTAAAAGAACCTGGTCGTGGTAGTGCACCCACTCATACTGCCAGAGATTACAATACTATATCTGTATGATGGGCAGTGATGGCAGTGTGGGTGAGCTTTCTATACACAGGCCTCATGGGATGGAGAAATATTGCGTTATAATGGTAATACCTGGCATCAACCACAAATATCACTGACTGTTAATGACAGGAAATTACAGCGATTGAGAAACAAGCGCTGCCGCCGAGCACCACTCTCATTATCTGTGTATGGTCACATTACTCCCCGGGTGACCACTGTCACTGAGACAGGAAATTCCTAATTGTTGTCACCAGATGGTAAGTATCACCTGCAGGGCCCCTACAGACTAAGAAAGATGATAAATAGTTGCGCACAACCTTCAGCAGTGATTACACAGCTACAGTGATATCAGCCAGAAAAGCCCTCTGGGGCCGGGCAAAGATCACAGAGTAATATTGGGTCAGTATGAGGGGTGGGTGTTTAAGTTGTGTGTAGGTGTGCAGCTCTCAAAATGGAGGAGTGTGGCCCCCTGTAACAGACAAATAAGAACAAGATACTCACATTAAAGGAGGTTTACAAGGATTGATCTCTCAGGGCCATGTGCTTTCCAGGATGCCCTCACTTCCTGGTTGGGGATGAGATCACTTCCTGCTAACAGATGCTGGAGGGCTCAACAGGAAGAATGGGGCGCGTTTCGAGCGGAGGCTCTTTTTCAACCATACAGACGTCAGGCTGGTACAGGGGGGCCTCCCAGCCCGGGTGCAAGCATCTAGGGGGGGCCTGGTGGTCCACTGCCCGGTGGGTGCCATGCCAGCGGCTGGCAACTGGGTTCCACAAACTGCGTGCAGCCTCGATACGATCAGGGCGAGCTGCCGACGTCTTCATCGCCAGTACGGATCCTGTGGAGCTCTGTGTGGGGCCCCGAAAAATTACCTAGTATGGGGCCCCCAAAATTTCAGATGCCGACCCTGATCAGCTGTCAATCCAATATCAATCGATGGCGCCACGTGGTGTGTTTGGTATTCCTTGAATGAAATTCCTCTTCAGTTATGAACATAAAGGTGTGAGCGCTCGAAAATCCCATCAGATACAAATCCATCAAAACACATAAAAAGAGCCTCGACCATCAACTGAAATTTTCCATCCTGACCAATCAGGTCCATTTACATGGATGTAGGTTGATGGATTCAGTAGAAAGGTCATAGTGTATGTAAATTTTTTGCATATACCAGGTTTCCCTGAAAATAAGACACTGTCTAATTTTAGGTGAAAAAAAGCACGAGGGCTTATTTTCGGGTAGGGCTTATTTTCGGGTAGGGCTTATTTTCGGGTAGGGCTTATTTTCGGGTAGGTCTTATTTTCGGGTAGGTCTTATATATAAGGTCATTTAACCTCCCTTGACAGAATTTCTGTACTAAATCGACACAATGTGTTTCATCTAAAAGTCGTTTGTTGTAATGTAAAGAATGGCCACAAGGTGTCGCTGACATTTTTTTTCAGCTTTCCGAGCTCAGCACTAGCCTGTCCAGCCATTGTGCTTCCCGGTCAGACCGGAGGTGGTGGTAGGTAGTTGTCAATCACCCCAACCACCCCTATAGGCAACCGCCGGGGAGATGCATACTGATCGTGCTGTCCCAACCCTAGCCAGGGCACCGAGCGCAGGGGTGCCTGACAGGGGGCGGGATGGCAAGAGAGTCGCCTTTGCGTCAAGACAGGAAGTGATGCAGAAAAGGGGGCGGTGCATCGCGGGGTAAAACCCGGTGGCGGAAGAGGAAGTGGCCTCTTTTAGTCTGAAGACACTCCCTCCCTGTTACCGTTTGTGGTTGGGATGGGTTGGGGGTGCCATGTGTTGATGTATGAAGGTGGATTGTAGTGTGCTGTACCATGGTCATTGAGGGGTTAACTGTGTCCCCATGAGTAATGTCAGTGGTTGTGTTTGTGCTGTTGCTGGGCAAAACATAGGTGGGAGGTGTCACTGTAAATGTTTTGAACATGTGATATTGTAATCTGGGGAGCCATCTGGGAGGAGAATGGGAGTTTATATAAGTTAGGGACTTAGGTGTATTGGATCCCGTGGGGAACAGGCCTCAGGCCTGTGGATCGTAAGACCAGGCCTGCACTGAGATGTAACTAAGACCCACGCTTGGGTCATGGGCAAAGTCCTAGCCTAGGAAGAGACACTTGGGTGGAGAAGGCTAGGCCAGAGAGACTGTACCGGCAGAGGCTGCTCCCAGATGGCTCCCAGTCGTGGAGTGTATATGGCACCGTGATGAGAATACAATAAAGGGGCACCGTATTTACAACAACTGGATGTGTCTTGGACTTTTATTGGGGGATGTGCACAAGACCCTGCCAACTGAAAGAGAGCCCGCTTAGAGAGAGGACCATGAGGCCTGGCTGCCCCTGTGTCGGGAACAGGGAGGTACGTGTGTGTGGAGGCCTGGAGAGAATCCGTGGCAACATAGGGGTGAGAGCATTGTCATCCCCTGATTCACCCCGGTCATGTGTCTGTCCAGCCATTGTGGTTCCATCAGTATAGAGGTGGGGGCAGGTAGTTGTCAATCACCCCATCCATCCCTATAGGCAACCGCTGGTGAGACGCATACTGGCGTACTGTCTGTCCAGCCATTGTGGTTCCCAGTCCGTACCGCGCAGCAGACATTGTCCCCAACCAACAATCTGAACTCGCATATAGAAAACCTGTTTATTAACCCTTCTGTCCAGTACAGCCGGTGTTCTGAAATATTTTCCTACCCTTACAACTGCGACAGATAGCCCTAGTTTTTGGGTTTTCAGGGTTAATCTTCCGATTTTTTGGTGTCAAGGTTAGGGGTTTGGGCTAGGGGGGGGGG
>CM070043.1:11615707-11635093 GCA_036250615.1 Ptychadena robeensis
GTAGTGCAGATCTTGCACAGAGAGCAGAAGTTCAGCATGATGCAGGAAACGGGTTGTTGAGCCGTATCTTTCACTTAGAAATTCCACTCTTGATTATTGAGCACATGATATTTGGAGTACAGATGGGAGGCAATGATTTGGTCTACAGGTGCTCTTTACAGGTCTCTATACTGACACCCAGAACTCTAAAATCTGAAGGTAACCTGCTGCTCTAAAGGTATTCAGATTCAGTGTGGCCCCTAGCACGTTTCTGCAGTCTTGGCAGCTACCTTTTTTAGCTGTAATGGCTTTGCAGACTCTTGGGATTTGTTCAATCCGCTTCATATTAGTCACCAGGAACTGTCTTCCTGAAGGGGCCGAGTCCTTTGCCTTCACTTAGTGGTTTAACTTTTTCAAACCATCTCATTTAGGTTTCAGAGAGGCCAGGTCATCTGTCACAACACTTTCTAAAAAGCCTTGAGGTGTGTTTGGGGGACCATTATTTAACCGATCCATTAATCCCAGACAGGATGTGCTTCTGCCCTGGACATAAATCGGACGTCTCTCTGCTCCATCACAATGCAGAGTGCACCCTCCAGCTACAAGTGTTTAAAAAGATCTGTTTACTAATTAAATAGTCTGGCAAATCTATTAGAACAGAGATTAAAGTTTAACTAATTCTTCTTTAATGTGTTCAAACTTTTCTGCCTCTCTCCTGCCATACAGTTTAAGTAGTCTACAACAAAAATACTTTCTTTTTAAATCGGAAGAGCATGGGTTTATACTGGTTGTCCAGCTGTGGGGGGACTTAAACAGTATAGGGAATATTGGCCTGTACAGCATGGCTTACCAGGAAAGAAGGGAACCAAGGAACTTGTAGGCCCACCAGCTATGCGCTGTTCACAGAAAGGGCTTTCCATTAAAATAAATGCAAATACATGGGCCGTTTTTACGTTCGATTCCTGAACTATTGACAGCAGCATGCCTTTGGAGCAATCCAAGGCTGCCCACCTTTAGTGATCGACCAGAATTGAACAAATCGTGCAGCTATCCGGCGTGTCAGTATTTTTGGTTTGATCAGATACTTTGGACGGGGGCCCTCGATAAGCTTTTCTAGGCAATGCTTTGTTTGGCTTGTAATTTTTTTTACATTAAATAAACGGTTAACCATTCTTTTAGTACCAGGTTTCAGTGCATCTAATATAATTTGGCATGATTGTTTTACTGGTCTGTTCTTCTCTCATCTCTCCATTCTGCTTACCAACCTGGAGATTTCTTAGGAGGCTAAAGTACCCGCTCAGGTTGGTGTTACATTTTGGTGTTAGGTCAAGTGCCCCTAGCTATAAGGAGCTAGGCTTACCGCCTAGGTCAAAGCCTTCCAACCATGTACTATAGGAATATCAATGCAGTGAAAAGGTATTCCTTGTTAATGTTCTAATTACTATTCATGCATATTTTAGATCTGTGAATTGCACAGAAATAAGCGGCCTTCATGAAATACAATTACACACGGTCTTCAACTTCAATGTATAGTGCTCATTTGCTGTCAATCATCTAAAAGTTTCCATTCAACTATTCCTCCTGACTTGCCTATTGAGGATTTTTGCTATCTTTTATTTTTATAGCGCCTACTTACACCCACCGGCCACTTTATTAGGCACACCTGTCCAACTGCTCGTTTATGCAAATTACTGATCAGCCATTCACATTCATGGCAACTCGATGCATTTAGGAATGTTGACATGGTCCAGACGAACCGCTGCAGTTCAATCTGAACTTCAGAATAGGGAAGAAAGGTGATTTAAGTGACTTTGAACATGGCATGGTTGTTTGTGCCAGGCGGGCTGGCCTGAGTATTTCAGAAACTGCTGATCTTCTGGGATTGTCACGCACAACCATCTTTTGGGTTTACAGGGAATGGTCTGAAAAAGGGAAACCAAACGTCCAGTGAGCGGCAGTTCTGTGGGTGCAAATACCTTGTTGAAGCCAGAGGTCAGAAGAGAATAGCCAGAGTGGTTCGAGCTGATAGAAAGGCCACAGTAACTCAAAGACTCTTGTTACAACCGCGGTATGCAGAAGAGAATATCTGAACGCACAACACGTCGAACCTTGAGGAAGATGGGCTACAGCAGCAGAAGACCACTCCGGGTGCCACTCCTGTCAGCTAAGAACAGGAAACTGAGGCTCAGGCTCACTGAAATTGGACAATAGAGGATTGGAAAAATGTTGCCCGGTCTGATGGCTGGATGTTGTCATGTGATGGTGTATTTTGTGTTATGCTGTTGATCTATTCTAGACCAAGGGTGTCAAACTCTGGGGCCAGATTTGGCCCTTGGGTCAATGTAATTATTTTTGGTCCGTGAGATTGTTTGTTTGATTTTCAAATTTGACTTAAGAAATGAATGGCACAATTATCTTTTATTTGGCATTTGAAGTCACATGTGTCCCCTCTTGTGTTTGACACCCCTGATCTAGACAATCGGTGTTGGTTTTCTTCACCTCCCCAGTCCTGTAGTTGGTCTCTGCTGACTTCATAAATATAACAAAACTCTTCTTATGCACCAGCAGTCCTCTTATGAGTGATTTGCTGTATGGCTAGATGTCCTGTTCTGGCAAATAAGGAAGATTTTCCATCTCAAGTTCCTCCAATCATTAATGATGCACATGAACATAAGCTGGTTATGTGAGTTTAGGTTCACTTAAAACGTTGTTTAAAACAAATATGTAAAGCTTTTGGGAAACAAGATGAAGAAAAATCTTTTAGATTGTGTTTTTTTGTCTTTTTTTTTTTTTATGGAAGTTTGTTACTTTTTCATAGGGCAAAGAGTTTTGATTCTGGAGACGCATACAGGAAAGCCTGGGGAAACAAAGATGATAATGGCGTTGTTTCAAGGCAGCCGCAACAGCTGAATGGACAGCAGCAGAGCGCGTCAGGACCATACATAAAGAAGTAATTTCTCCTTCTTTATAAAATGTCTGGTATTCTATATCCTACTGCAAGAGTTCCCCTTTAACCTGCTTGTCCAATATATAGCTGAATGATGTATAGTGTGGTATGAGGGCTCTTACACTATATACATGTTGGATTGTGTACTGACAAGGCACATATGGGTGCTACTGCATACAGTGGCACCGTACACAGTGTTTCCAATACAAGTCTATTAGAAACACCTTTGCTAATGTGTCAAACAATAGGTGCAACTGGTATTGTGATAATGCAGTGCATACAAGTGTAAATGCTAGAACTGGATGTCATGTACCGTGCGCAACACATTGTCTAGTACAATTTCAAGTTTGAAATGTGAGGGAGGTGGGGGGGGGGGGGGGGGGGGGGGGGGGGGGGGTGGTTCATGTACCATATTTTTTGCACTGTAAGATGCACCCTATAGTTTTAGGACGAAAAAAAAGTCAGAGGCACTGCCATAAACATGCTGCATGTTGTATACCAGTCTTGACTGAATATTTCTTCAGCCAAGCCAAAAGGCCAGTGGAAGGAGTTGGCGCTTAGGTCCAGCATTGCCCATTCTCTGAACACACTGGCCAGCCTATGAAGAGACACATTTTCCAATCTGACACTAAGCTTACCCATAAGCAGCTATTTACATATAGGATGAGGGACGCCACTGTGTCAACTTTTATTATTGCAATGCAGAATGGTTAATGTGACTACACAACTCGTGCTCTCTAAAGAGCCTCAATTCACCCCGCTATTTATATATAGGAGGAATTGCATATATAGAATATTCGTGACAACAGACTGAGCTCACAACAGTGATGGCTGCTTTAATGTTATTTTGCTAGCCTGAGTTGTGTATTTACATTAACATTCTGCATTGCAGTTAACAAATTGATGTGACACACATCTCTCCCCTATATGTAAATAGGTGTGCATGGGTAAGTTGTTAGTGCCAGACTGTAAAATGTTTTCCTCCATAAGTTGGTCAGTGTGTTTGGAGAATGGGTTCAGCTAGGGTAGAATGAACCCATTCTAGCTTCCTGGCTATTGCTCCCAGGATGTTTGGGACTGAGATCAATATGTTTTTACACATTCAGACCATAACACACTAACATCCCCCCCCCCCCCTTTTTTTGGGGGGGGGGGGGTTCTGATGACGGTGTTTTGTTTTTTTTCATGCCCAGTATGTCTATTGTAAATTCAACACACCTATAATTAATGCCTATCTTCTGCCCCCTGGTAGGATAACCAATGATGCCCGAGAAGATGAGATGGAGGACAATCTGAAGCAGGTTGGGAGCATCTTGGGAAATCTCAAGAATATGGCTTTAGATATGGGTAATGAGATTGATTCCCAGAACAAACAAATTGATAGGATAAACGAAAAGGTAAGATACCGTTTTATTCTGCCCATTTTCTTTTCCACATTGCTCAGACCTGACTCGTAACATGAATGCTAAGCATCCTGTACTCTCCAAACAAAGAGGGTTCTAGAGAATTCTTGTATCTGAGAAGCACTGCATGCACTTCACACAAGACTCAGAATTTGAACTGATCAGGGACAAAAAAATTAGAATAAAAATTCAATATGCAGCCATTAAAGTGGACCTACCACCAGGAATCTATGTTTTCATAAATGGCACTAGAAGTGCCAATAATAGGGAGGAATGCAGTGAAAAACCCCAAAAACGTACCTGTAATGAGCAATTTAGGAATATAATCCGGCATTTCTCTTCATTTCCTGGTGTCAGCAGAAGCCGGCAGCACGTCACAACAACACGTGATTTTTCAGTGAGCTGCTTTGCCATAGAAGATCACTGAACGCCCCCAGTGGCCACCCGCGATATTGCACCACCATGTGTTGGATTTACACTGAAAAATCACGTGTTGTTGTGATGTGCTGCCGGGTTTTGCTGAGCCCATAAACCAGGAAGTAAACAGGAATGCCGTATTATATTACTAAATTGCTCATTACAGGTACGTTTTGGGGTTTTTTCACTGCATTCCTCCCTATTATTGGCACTTCTAGTGCCATTCATGAAAACATAGATTCCTGTTGGTAGGTCTGCTTTAAGTCCAATGTAAGTGTTGTACATGTGCAGGTATCTCCTAGATGAAAGCTTTTTAAACCTGTTAATGTGACGGTCACACTAATAGCCATTACTATAGCTCTTGCAGAATAGCCTTTTCAAATCAGAAAAAATAGTGCTGATCTTGTGGCTTCAATTGTCGAACACTTAAAACACAAATTGAAAAAAACACACATGCATTAAAGAGACACAATACTCACCTGTCGGCAGTTCAGATGCTGGAAAACTGCTACACAAAAAAACCCCCCACAACATACTCTCCTCCTTTCCTTTCCAGAGCTAATTGGGGGAGGGGTGGTGTGTGGAGGGGGGAATCAGCTGCTGACGAGTTCCTGCCTGGGAGAGATGTCCCAGACCCCATTTCGGCTGCCTAGGCGTGACATAAAGCAGTTGAGGGGCGCGCTCGTAACAAGCGCCCCTCCTGCTGTTAGACAAATATATTTAATTTTTTACAATCGAGGATCTCGGCTGTATCTGCTGAGCTGCAGCCAATACTGCTGAGTGACCTCCCAGGTGGTAGGTGTGCTTTAAAACAAGCATGCAGATAACATGATCAAGTTCTGCAACAATTGGCTGGGTCATGCCTTCTGAAAGAATTAACCTCCCTGGCATTAGGGCCGTTTCACTGTATTTTTTTCATCACAAAACAGCGTTGTGTGGTCTCCCCTCTACCAGACCAGGAAAGGTAACTCCCTCTCCATTAACATGGGGCCTCTGCCTCTTTGGTGGCGGAAGGGATCAGAAGTGATACAGAATCGCTTTACTGGGTTCGGGCATAACGGCCAGGAGGTTAAAAGAGGAGGATCAGTCTGGCAGGATTTGAATACCAGAACCTGGTCGGCTATGGCAGCTCACATAATCTTTGTCATAGATCCACAAATCTTAGAATACATCTACTAGTCCTTGACATGTGTGTTTTTTTTTTTTTTTTTTTTTTTTTTTAGGCAACTGTTAATAAAGAGCACATTGATGAGGCCAACAAGAAAGCCAAGAAACTTATCGAGTGAAGAAACCCTCAGTCTTTTCCCCGGCCCTCCTTTGGTGTAAACTGTAACATACATAAATAAACCCGCACAATTGCACAGATAAAAGGATTTTATGGGCAGAATGGACCTGGGAATCCATCCTGATGGTTGCATGACGAATCTTAAGCTAGCCATACACAGCACGGATTCCCCTGCCAATCGATCACTCACCCGATCGATTCTGGCGATTCCGCCGGGATCCTCAGGTGAGAACGATTAGGCAATTAGGGAATCCGATCGTGGCAGCCCACCTTGTACGGCCGGATCCGTGTCCGATGGACCGCCTCCCGGACCGCAACGCCCCCTGATCAGAGCAGAATCGGACCCGAAAAGACCAACAGGTTGGTTCTTCCTCGGATCCGATTCTGTGCCCCTGATCCATCGGATGCGATCGGACGGGCAAGGTGGGCTGCAGGGGATTCCGGCACGATGGATCCGCGTGCACGCGCCCGGAATCCATCGCGCCGGAATCCGGCACGAATCCGTGCCTTGTATGGGGGCCGTTAATCATTTCTGATCAATGTGGGGAAAGCATATATTTTTTTTTACTATTTTAGCAAGCATTACACACTGTTTTAAGAGAATTATTCTGAATAATGTATTTAAATACCATTGACTACTCCTCCTCTTATTTTTAACTGGCTGGCTTTCAGGACCCTGAATCCATTTTCAACTTTCCCACTTTAGTGCATGTTCTTCTCATTGGTTAGTTCTTCGGTAATGCTTGCTGTAGGATATTCTTGGTAAGTCAGGCGTCATTGAGATCTTTGATGGAGGATGTGTTGGTGGTGGGAACATTTTAGTATTGTGCAATTGTACAGAAATTTGTCCATTATCCAAAGAATGTATTTATTTTCAGGGTCTGTATTTGCTCATTTCCACGTATACATGTTTTCCTGCAAAGCTTTGTACTATTGGACCACAAACCCTTAACTCACCTGGGTGCTCTCATTTATAAAAGGGTAAACGCTTACTCTTGGGATTCTCTTGGGTTGTAGCGTTTGTAGTTGGGAGTCAGAAAGTTTTCCAACTGAAATATCCCTGATAAACTAGAAGTAACCCATAGCAGCTTTTCATTTATCCTGTCAATGTTCTACTGTAAGCCAAGGGTAGCATCTTGACTGGTTACCATCACAGATTTTTTTTTCTAAAGAACCTGTCTGCACCATAAACTGGGGACTTTCATTGTATGCTTCCAAAGACTTCAGGCATTCCATGACATTTTGTCAGGAATGTCTGTTTTGCTGTATGATCTAATATTGCCTCATATAAAATTAAAGTATTTAACATCTTGGTAAACTAGCATTGACAGACTTTTAGGGGGAGACGAAATAATACTGGAAGCGCTGTCCAGAGTAGATGACTTCTGATCCTGCTGGAGTCCGGTTTCCCAACCAGTAGTTACCTCTCCTTTTTTTAATTTATTGTTTTTTTTTTTTTTACTATAGAGACTAAATATGTGGTTGCTAATAGCATCTCACATCTTGTATAGAAATATGCAGGTTTAGAGGTGTTTTTGTTTTTTTAAAAACTGTTCCCATTATGTCAGATATATGAATTTTGGCAAACACTTTAGAACTTCACAGATTCACAGGAACTGTAAGTGGTGATTTCACTAAATGTTATTTAGTAAAGGGTGGTTGGTTAAGTTGTATTCAATTTTCTATCTAAGCCATTTGCATTTGCTATCATGTGCTTTATTTTCCTGTCCTGTAATAATTGTAAGGGTATGCAAAGATGAGTCCAAAACAGCATCACGGTGTGCGCTCTGTACGGACAATTGATCAAAGCTAAGCAGCAGAAAAGCAAAACCACTCTGTTTTATTTCACTTACTACATCTGTTTATTTCAGAGAAGGGCTAAGCTTCCTCCAGCCTTACCTAGTGTAAGATGTTGACTTTACCTCTTAACCTTTTGTGAAGTATGCTTTGATATGGAGCTATGGATGAATTTTAATATATTCTATAGTATTTTATCGAAGCCTTTTTAGAACTAAACACAGTGATGGGAGCATGTATTTAGGTTTGAATACACAATGGGATCTATTGCACCAAGCTGTAAAGCTAGCCACACACGGCTCGATAGAGTAACAGATTAGAGGAACATTGGGTGGCGTGCGTGCTCACGGCTCCCGATTCTCCTTTCATCTGAGCCATCCACCTTTCGAGCAGGAACAATGGATTCTGCTCGAAAAACGTCGACCAACAGGTTTCCAACATGTTGGAAAACCTTGGTCGAAATCCATTGCATTGAATAGGAACAGCGCTATCCTCATTCAATGCAATGCATGACAGCTGGAGCCGGTGTAAACAACGGAGAACACAGGCTGTGACAGGCTGTGTGTTCAACTATGCTCTGTGTGAAGGGGGCGTGGCCAACAGATAGCTGCCGGAGGAGAAGAGAGGAGGGGCTGGCTGGGTCAGTGCCTGTGCGTGTCTGCAGCTCAGGTACAGTGCTGCCGAAGAAGCTGGCTGCTGGGGGACCGTCTCCATCGTCCAGTAATTGATGTGCCCATGTGGTGCACATTGATTACTGTACGACTGACCCGCGATCAATTATCGCGATTGGTCGATTGCACGGGAATCTACCCGTGTGTGGCCAGCTTAAGAATGGTCTTCAGGGCAGATGCAATGCAGAACCAGAGGTGGGGCCTCATCTTCCTTGTATACAATGCACTGCCACAATAAGAAGGCTAGGGAGAAAAGTGGCAGTTGTTTAGGAAAGAAAGATACAGTAAGGATTCTGACCCCCTAGAAGTAACGCTTCCAGCTATTTTATATAAAGTAAAGAGACGTATTCTGCTGCTATGGGTTGCTGCTTTGATAAATGTGGACCTACCTTGTGGTGCCTTCCTGTGCTATATGCTAGCACCTTGGTGATCAATGAGCCTTTTTATGCCATGTGCTCAATAACCGCCTCCAGCCTTGTACAGCAATCTGTTGTGATCCAGCATCTATCACTTTGTGCCTTCCATTTCTACAGTTGCAAAATATGTTTATTTTTTTAATAAAATTTCAAACTGTGAAGGTCGTTTTGAGTAGTTTGACGGCTGTAAATAAACATTGAAATGTTTTGCCTTTTACTATCATTTGTCCTCGAATTGAATTTGAAGGTCGTTTTAGCAGATTGACATTTGTTTTGTATTTTAGTGCATTAAATGTTGGAATATTACAGAAATGCAGCTCTACCTACAAATTTTAGTTTAGATCTAGATTTTCTATTCCTATTCTGGGATGAATGTTTTTTGTTTAAATGCTAACCTTCAATAAACTGACTGCAGTTACCCTGATTTGTGTGTCATTTGTAAGGTATCATTTTTTTGTCACACCTTTTAAATTAGGTCATTGAACTTGTTTTACTAACCTGCTCTAAGGAAATAATTTTATTTGGAAAAGACCTAAAATGAAGCAGTTTCCTAATAAGTAACAAGTGGAATGTGTCCTCATGACACTTTGCCATCCTGGTCCAGGGGTGAAGATACACTGACAGATTGGCAGAACCTACATGCATGACCTAGCTTGAAGAGAATCAAAAGTCAGGCCCAGCACAGAATGAGCCCCACATTAAAGTTTTCACTGGGGCGCAGCTAGTCAATGATATGAAGAGACTAGCTGCACTGACACCATTTTACTACTAGAGGAAGGATAACACTGTGTACGCCGTGCTTGCATATGTCTGTCATCATGCAGACTATCCCTACTATCATTATTCAAGCAGTGCTTGGAATCTCCTTACTGATTTAACATGTTATAGACAAGGGAATGGTCAGAATTTCTGGGGTCTGGTGATATGTGGCTGGGCGAACTGCAAGTCTCAGAATAACTAGGGGCAGTGTTCATCAGGGTTCGGTTAGTGAATGGTTAATGCTTCACAACAATAATGACAAGTATGTGAGAAGGAAGAGATCTGCCCCACATTGTTCATTTGCATGTAATGGTTCAAAGAATGTCAGACTGAACACCACCCCCACCCTGTGACACATTCACATAACCTGGCCCTCTTTGCAAAAAGTTTGGACACCCCGATCTAGGTCATGGTATATCTATAGCAAGAAGTCAAAACTGTACTTGCTGTAGTTTCTACTAGTTCATATGTAATCAGTGAGTAAGATAATTGTAAAAGACTGCTCAGAGACTGACCTGGCGGACTCTTTGGAGGAGGAAGACTGAAGAGTTTTGTTTTACCCTCTCCCTCTTGTGTCAATTTGTCCATAAATAAAGCTTCGGGCCAGTCTTTACCCCCACCCTGCACCCTCCTTTTCCCCCATCACACCTGTTGCTTGTTTATGCGACCTTTTCACAATTCATAGTATATAGAAACATTAGGATTTTAATGTATATTACTGTGTATAGAGGGGGCATGCATGATGGGAAAGGGGCGGAGATTTCCCTGGCACCTCACATAGTGAAGTCAGTGGGCCCTTATGGTCCACATAGTCCTAGTGGAGAACATGCGTGTGTGTTGTCAGTTCAATAATATTGAATAATTATTTGTGTGTATGGGCTGCACTGTCGCAGTACAGGGCGGAATGTGCCTGTGAACGATGGTGTATTTTTAACTTTGTGTATAAATTAAGTATATTTTCACTTAAACTGCCCTCTATACTTCAGCAGTCTTTTTTATTCTAAATAAACATTCTTCCAGATATTTTAACAATGTTATTTGTGCACAATTAAGTTTGCACAGCCCAAGCGAGTCAATGTTAAAATATTTTAAGTCTTATAAGTGAACTAAAATAGTTATAAAAGCTGAAGCCTATTTGGTCATGTCAGTTTTTTTTCTGATTCCAAACTGTGTGCCTTCCAACAATCAGTCCACTCGTCCTCACCCCAGCTCTCTAGGCTGTTGTAGCATGTGACTGCTCTAGGCGATATAAGCAGTGAGTGGCAGTAGCAGGCTTCATGTCCACCACTGGCCCCCCCACCATAGGGGTTAACTTCATATTAGCTGAGTACAAACGATCAGCCTTCCATCACACAAATTTCTTCCGGGTAGCTGTGAATCGTTCCATGTACTAAAACAAAACAAATGTAAGTATTAATAATCGAGTAACATGTATGTCCGTGTATACAATAGAACCGTTAGATCGGTTGTTATTATACAGGGAAAATGTAAGTGTCTACACAGATGCTTCCACCTCCACTTTTTTTGTTATATTCTATCACATACCTGTATGTACATGGTCCCTAATTGCATTATTTAGTAATGTTAAGGTGCTCAAACGGGCAAATTCTCCCTCGATATATGAGGGGCTGACTGCAGTGCTATGACATCACCCCAGTGTTCTCCCCAGAGCAGATTGGCCAGGCGGCCTGCCCGGGAGATTTTAGTCCCCGCCCGGCACACAAGTCCTCCGCGGCGAGAAGCCTGACAGGCGGCGCCTCCCATTCTTCAGGAGCGCGCCACAGCCACTGAAAGACTCCGGCCCGCGGCACACTACCGGAGCCGCGGGCCGGAGTCTTTCAGTGGCTGCGGCGCGCTCCTGAAGAATGGGGAGGCGCCGCCTGTCAGAGGACTTGTATGCTGCCGCTGGCCGGCAGCCTATCAGAGAGGCCGCCGGACCGGTGCAGGCGGCGTTGATGACATCATCGCGCCGCCCGGCTGAAAAAAAATTCTGGGGAGAACACTGCACCCTTTGTGTGTCGGATCTTACTTTGGATGGGGACAGCTGGGAATTTATCAACATGTCAAATCACTGTGCAATCCGACATGTAGGAGGATCCTGGCTAAAGTGGGGGGCTTAAGTGTGGAAAGCAAAAGAATCAAAGCATCTGTGGGGAAAAAGTTGTTGAACTCAAACAGAAAAGGCATATACTATATTAAACTAAAATTAAGTGGAAAATTAGGTTTTGTTGAAACCATGGTAGACCAACAAAAATTTCAGCCACAACTGCCAGACAAAAATTTTTCGGATGCAAGAAAAAAAAAAACACAAATAACTTCAGATGAGATGCAGGAATCTCTGGAAAAATGTGGTGTGGCTGTTTCAAGATGCAGAATATGGCGGTCATTTAGAGCAATGAGACTAAAAGTGAAGTTTTTGCCCAAAACTTTAAATGCTAAATTTAGAGAGGAGTCAACAAGACCTATGATGAAAGGTGCACCATCCCTAGTGTGAAAAGGGTGATCTATAAAGGCACAGGACATTTGGTCAATATGGATGCAGTAAGTTATCAACAAATACTGGAGGGCCCACATCAGCCCGGAAGTTGCACATGGGATGTTCTTGGACATTCCGCCATGACAATTATTCAAAACGCAATTGACTACAACAAAATAAAACGAAGGATCTAGATCTCCTGACCGCAATATCATTGAGCCACTTTGGGAAGACCAAACATCCGGTTCATGCAAGACAACCCAAAAATTTTCCAAACTGGAACCCATTTGCCAGGAGGAATTGGTATCCCAACAAAATAAATGTGATGCTTATCGGTTTACAAGGTTGGGGGCAGGATCCCTGTTGTGATGGATATAAAGGTTATTGGTTATCATACGATGATGCAGTGTTCTCCCCAAAGCATATTGGCCGGGCGGCCCGCCCGGGAGATTTTGGTCCCCGCCCGGCACACAAGTCCTCCGCGGCGAGCAGCCTGACAGGCGGCGCCTCCCATTCTTCAGGAGCGCGCCACAGCCACTGAAAGACTCCGGCCCGCGGCACACTACCGGAGCCCCAGGCCGGAGTCTTTCAGTGGCTGCGGCGCACTCCTGAAGAATGGGGAGGCGCCGCCTGTCAGAGGACTTGTGTGCTGCCGCTGGCCGGCAGCCTATCAGAGAGGCCGCCGGACCGGTGCAGGCGGCGCGATGACGTCATCGCGTCATGACGTCATCGCGTCGCCCGGCTGAAAAAAAAAATCTGGGGAGAACACTGGATGATGCCTTGCAGTATGTGTTCTTCGAAATGCTTAGTTATTCCCTTCCATTTTTATAATAGTATTATATATATGTATATTATTATTATTTAGAAGATATTATTTTGTTGGGATGAAACCATTATTTCTAGTACGTTAGTCTCTCAAGCAGACTCTAGAGCAGGGGTTCTAATACCTATGGGCTTTTTTTTTTCTGTACTCTGCTGCCCCTCAACCCCCATCCCACTATATAGCTTCTGGAAATTAGTGTCAGATTACAATGAATGTTGCTGGTTTGCCGTCAGGATCTTATTAGACAAACCTGAAATGCATGAGGCCACAGGGGTGGGTTTTTTTTTTATTATTTAATTTTCACATACCTGCATTAGTTAGATTTTTTTCATGCCATCACCCATTGTGTTCACTTACCTTGTCATAGCCTTCCAGATCTCTAAGCTTCTTTATTTCAAAAAGGTTTCCCTCCACAGCCAGTAGTGAAATCTGTGAATCGCTGAGGATGCTATCGGGTAACATACTAATCTCCAAACAGTTCTCCTCCAGACGCAAAACCTTGAGACGAGGACACTGAGAAACCTGAGCCGAGATCTGGGATATCTGGAAGAAAGCAAACAAATACGTGACTTCAATGCAAACTTCTAGTTTTTGTACTTGTGCAGCTAAATGAGGGAACAGAGTATTCAGGTGGACGATTATATATTCTAAGGTCATCAGTCAGTCATGTGACTTGGGTAATGGGGGGGCAGCTTGGAAGCGGTTAGATTTTTTTCCCCCCAGTTGACACTTCGACTATGACGATGTAACACAAAAGCGATGACCTGTGTATGAGACCAGCTCAACTTCTGGGATCTAGAGATATTTGCTCAATGTAAAGCCGGCCATACATGTTGCGATCTGCAGCTGATTGGTCAATTAAATGACCAATCAGCTGCGTAACGCAGCTGCCCATCTTGAGTGATCGACCCAAAAGGGTTAAAACTGCTCAGGGAACGGATCGTGCGATCTGCTTACTTTGACCTTCGATCTCCATGCAAATAATCACACAGGAATTGCTGTGTCTTGCGATTCCCGTTTGTTTTGAAGACGATTGTACCATGCTTTGTTTTGCCAGCGATAAAGCTGGAATTGTAACTTGTATGGCTAGCTTAAGGATAAAATGATCAAACCCTGAATTAGGATGCCCATTAACCTGCTGTGATTCCCTGCCCTCCCCTCTATACATCGTCAGTGATGTGGGTAGGGAAACGACACCCCTCCATTAACATGGAGGTCTATGCCATCCCATCCACCTCTTCAGCATCACTGATGACACCAAAAGATGCGACACTGGAAGCGATTGGCAGACATATTCAATTTGTAACATATTTTTGGGGGTATTTCTTGCCACTACTGACCTGGTTCTGGTTAAGGTTTATCTCTATGGCTTGCACTCCAGTCACCTCATCGGGAATTGACTGGATTTTATTTTTGGACAGGTCCACCACATCCAAATGCCTCAGGCTGCAGAGCTGGGGTGGCATAGCACGAAGCTGGTTACCAGACAGGTTGAGGGTCTTCAGAGCAGAGAGCTGGCCAAAGTCTGCCGGAAGGCGGCTTATGTGGTTAGCACTTAGATGTAAAGTCTCCAGTTTTTTTAATCTGCACAACTCATCTGGGAGCTTGCCTGAAGAAAAAAGAAAAAACTGGGTTTATTGTACAGTTCAGGAGCATGACATTCTGACAAAAAAAGCAAATCCTAAAAGTAACCAGATTTAATTGGTCCCTTTTTCATAAAAGAAAACTAAACTCCTCTATTCATGGACAAGTCCAACTCTCCGAGAGTAAAGCAGCAGGAAGTAAAGTTTTTGTGATTGCCTGACTGATCTGTGTCCTTCATCCTTTCTTTGTATCAGGCAATAAAGGGAGAACAGGGTTGGTTGGCTACTACACCCACTTTCATAAATGATGCCCAATGGGTTTATTTGTTTACAAAATTACAAGCAGTGAGACCACTCTTACCCAGTCTGTTATTATTCATGGTCAGGTTCTTGAGACTGGCAAACTTTCCTATCCATGGAGGTAAAACTTCTATCTTGTTACTGGACAGGTCGATGGTTCGCAGGTTTGCAGACAGCCTCTGCAGGTCTTCAGGGAACTTAATGGAAAAAAATTTATGAAAGGGAGTGAGAACATGCTGAAAATAAAGAATGCTTATTTGCTGCTATTCAATACCACACTGTTAAACTGGGATCACTCCCTAGTCACCTTGCCCAGCATTTCATCATCAAGTTATAGGGGGAAAATTATACCATTAAGGCGGTTCTTAAAAAAATTAAAAAATATATACACAATACTAAGCTGTCCACTGTCTTGATTCTGGCAGACCGATACCCAAACCTGGAATTCACATACTTACACACCTCTTCCTGGTTCCCAGCTCCACTATCCTCTGCTCTCGCCATCTTCTAAGATGGCCTTCAGAGCCTCTTACACTCTTCTTCCAGTCTCCAGGATCTTCATCACATCTCCCCTCGGCACTTCCCCTTTGGTGGCAGCAGAGACTGGATGAAGGGATTTGCATCTAGTGTCTTCCCCACTCCAGTAACTCTGCGCTCTGGTGGACTGCCTGGCGAAAGGGGACTTGGGAGTAGTTCAGTTTTCCATTTAACGTATGGTGCAGATAATAGAAGGTGATAGGTCCACTTTCAGACAATTGTCTAGTTACAGTCTTTGGCCTGTGTTATACTCTGGTGACTTGTTCTCTACTGTACACAGAACTATATCTTGCTACCAACAGCCAAATGGATTGTAAGCCCAACCGGGCAGGGTCCTCATTCCCTCCTGTGTCATTACCTGTATCTGTGTGTTATATCTCCACTCTAATGTATTGTACATACATATATACAGCGCTGCGTAATATGTTGGCGCTATATAAATAAATGATAATAATAATATGCAGGGAAGAGGCAAGTATTTAATACTGGTTAGGGCCACTTAAAAATGAATATGTTCTGATGCACCTATGCAAAAACATTAGTTAATCTTAGCATATCTGCTGGCCAACACTCGCCCACTAATATTCTGTTACTGCTTACTAGAGACTATGATTGAGCTGCATGACACTTGACATTAGCAAAACATATGCAGACTGAAATTGAGCCAATCAAGGAGAGCAGCTTATCAGTTTGATTGCGCGCCCCCCCCCCCCTGCCTGCATGCTAATGTAACATTTTGTGAATCTCTACTATACATGTTCTGCTAAAGGTGGGTCCTGTATGAACCAGATCAGTTACAGAACATACTCTAGGCCGTGGAAGGCAGCCCAGTGTGGTAGGAAATTAGCAGGATTACAGAATATAGACCAGAGGTGGGCAAAATCTTTGACTTGTGGTCCATAATAGGTTCATTTTTTTTACAGAGTGGCCAGACCAAGAGCAGAGCAGGGAAATAAATTGACATGATAGGACGCTATAATGCTGGGCAATGCAGCAAGTCCAATCAAAATGCACAAACTTCAAACATGGGAGTTTTATAACTTTCAAAATAATTGACATAGTAGTGGAGACTTTTTTCACACTAAGCACTGCAGTACCATGGCAGACAGGTTCCTGTGGGGAACTTGTTCTACCTTTCACACCCATGTGACACCATTTTTAATCCAGCCTATGCTGTACATCCCCCATCCTATTTTTTGGGGGAGCTCAGCATTGGCTGGATAAAAAAGATAAGCAACCTTTTTGGAAAACAATATAAATGGGTTGTACTTTGCTCATGACTGCACTTAAGGGACAATATCCTGTATTTTTCAGGCTATAAGACGCATCTCGTCTTTGTTTGATGCATGCTGACAAGCCCTAGGAGAGTGACACGTTCCGGAGGTTACATATATTTCTCCTCCACCGCAAACGCACCCATAGCCGTTGGTTATACTGCTTTTACTGTTGTTAATACTAAACTCTGACATGGATAAGATTCAACCAACTCAATGTAAATGCACAAAGACCCCTGAAGAAGCGGATACACGCGAAACGCAAGCGTCCGGCTATTGCAATGTTTTCTAAACAATTGTAAATGTTATCCATGCTTGGAATTGTATGTACACACCACATCTTGGCTTTGCACTTGATCATTTGTAAATTTTTGTATTTGACACTGTGAATAAATAAATCTAATCTATTCTCTGACACCACTGCCTTTAAAGTCCCTTTGCTCCTTAGGGAGGATTATTGAAAACATTTCGTTTTCCCTCATTGCATAGTTTAATTTGGATCTTGGCACATTTCTACAGATATGGTGGGTTTTCTGTTATTTATAAAGGTAGGCATAGACAAGACGATTATCCCTCGATAGATGAGGGATCGACTGCAGCGCGATGACGTCATCAGCCAGCCCCCAGCTGATCGGCCAGCACCCTTTGTGTGCCAGACATTATTTTGGAAGGATTGAAACTCTAAAAGGAGCTGCACAGGCCATGGTGTGCTCACTATTGGTATAGACAGTAAAGAGAACAGGCCGGACACATGAAGATGTGGATGTCACATGTGGATTTTTCTGTCATTTAGGAGTGAAAAGTATGAGTAATGCTAACAGAGGAGTAACACACAAATCTAACAATAATGCTCTACTATTGCAATGACCACCCCAAAAGAACGTGGATAGTTCATCTTGTGCATGTGACTGCATAACCCTCTCACCTCAACTAATCCTTTGTCAGTAAGCTGGAACACGCCCGTCTTCTGCGCCGTTTCAAGGTGGGCTTTTAATGCACTGTTCCCCATCCTCCTCCACACGTTACAGCAGCTCTCACAATGGAACCACAGAAGTGTCTGTCATAGAGACCTGCAAGGAATAAGAAGAACACATAACAGCCACGAAAGAGGCACGTAAATGTGTATTAAGGAAACCTTGGCATTTAAAAATGCTAGTTGCCTGGCTCTACAAATGTCTCTCGGATTTCAGGTAATGGATAAAAAAAAAAGTTTAGATAATTGGGACCGCATGTTCAGGGGACACATAAAGACAGACAGGTGTCACATATATATTTAAAAGAAGCCTTTTATGGTGATTTCTATGATTCCTTTCTAAAGGCCGGGAGCTTATATGGTAGTTTTTAGTTCCTGGGCAACTACCATCAGGTTCTACAGTTATCATGTCAGCAATACAGCCAACCCTCAGCCTAAAAGTTAAATCTCAGTTGTTGTGTATACAAAGCATGTGAACACAGCAGTAATTAACTTCAGGTTGACACAAACAGCTTCAGTGGATATAAAAAGTCTAATGTCAGGTTCCTGTGCTGCACAAATATGAGACATAGATAAACTAGAGGTGCACCGATTACAAATTTCTTGGCCGATTCCGATTTCCGATTTTACAGTAAGTGTGACCTGCCGATTCCGATTTTTTGTTTTTGTTTTAAAGAACTGAAATGAAAGTATATGACATTCATCTAACTTTATTTTATAATAAAATAAATTATTAAATGTAACAGGATCTTCTCACTACAAAATAATTAGAACAAAAAAATATGTGTATAAGTGTGTTTTATGGTATAAAATAAGTTCCGGTGCGCACTCACGGCCATCTATCTGGCCCATGTGGCAATCCCTGTTTTTGAGCGGGACCAATCAATCCTGCTCGAAAGCAAGGATATCAGACATGACTGGAAATCACGGCCAATGTCCATTACTGTCCTTGATTCTCCCTCTCTCCCTTACTCTGAAGTAATGAAGCACAGACTACAAGCTGTGATCAGCTAGGGGGGCTGTCAAAGCTCTGTGTACAAGGAGAGGGGGGGCCTATGCTTGCTGGGCTGCCTTCTCTCCTCATGCAGCTGTCAGCCATGTTGGCAGAAAATCTCTCACAACCCGGGAACTGCATGTTCTGCATGTGTCTAGTGTCCCTATCGAACGGCAATTGATGTGCACTTTGGTGCACATCGATTACTGTTTGACTGACCCACGATCAATCAGTGGTGATGTCACGATGCTATGATTGATCGTGGGTCGATTGCACGGAAATCAAGGTAAAGTTAGACAATAGAGAAGTGTTCTCTAGAAATCATTTATGGGAACTGATCACACTTGGGAAAGTCCATAAAATGTGCATTTCTACATCCAGACAAAGTAAATATACGTAATAAGGGGTGGGTGGGTAATGATATACAGTTGGTCGGCCACTAAGGACTTTTATGGCTAGAAACAGGGATAGGGACAATAGGATGATAAAAAAGATAGACTTTATTGATACATACACGTTATACATATTAAAAATGGTACTGGAGAGGGTGCAATATTGGATCCCTTTACACATGAACGAACATTAAAATCTTAAAATTAAAGAACACAGAAATTGGCTCGCCCCAAAAAAAAAGCAGTGCATGAATACATGTATCATAGGTTACAAACACACAGGAGAGGGGTCTGGGTTGTCAACCCTCTCATTGGGAATTTCCCCTTTCGTTGTCAGCCTCATCAGGGGGGGGGGGGGGG
>CM070043.1:11646433-11676182 GCA_036250615.1 Ptychadena robeensis
CCATATATAAGTCATAAGAGTAGCGAATCACATTTTTGTGAAAAATGGTTTTAAGCAGTTTTTTCCTCTAAAGCACCGTTTCCATCTGAGCATGGCTGATGGATGTGTCCATTGGGTGTTCTCAAACACAACCCTAATGCATGTTTCTTATGTTCTTCCTCAGGTGGTCATTAAACCCTAATGGGGACCCAAACATGCTGGGTGTGTGGGTGTCCCCATCGAGCTAGCACACCTTCAAGCCACAGAGGGGTAGCAGGGAGGGTCACAATGCTGCTTAGTTTGTCCTGCAAGCCTGCCTAGGCTTTCCATGTAAGCATGTTTCACCAGAGAGAGTTGGACTGCATACAGGTTAAACTCCTGACTGCAGTTCCTACAGTCTACTGTATTTTAAGCAGTATGGTATCTAGTGGGGCACTTATGCCAATTCTTAAAGCCCCCCCCCCCCATACACCTTAAGATCGATCCATACAATTTCCATTAGATCTACCAACAACTATGTAGTGCCGGGTCCTCCCTGATAGAATACATAGTGATTGGAAGGATTAGAAAGATCCTCATACTACATGGTTTTGGTAGAACAAAAGTTGATTGTACAGCAATTATATGGAAAGATTGTAAGGTGTATGGGGGCTTTATGGAATAAGCATTTATATGCATAGGCATTCAGCTGCAGGTTTATTAAAGAGCTTAACAGGCAATGATGAGAAATCTCCACCCAATTTTTATTACACAAATTAGCTTCGTTGATTCTTTGCACAAGTCTAATAAAATAAAGATGTAATACAAATGAACCTTTTCCTAGATATCCGATGCTACTTGTGCCCATGTAAAGTTACTGTCTGGGGGGAGAAAAGCAAGCATCTTGTTCCATAGATGGATTTGATTGGATATAGGCCTAATAGTAGCAAAAGGCACAGTGTTTATGGGCAAAGGGGCAAGACCTTTAATGGGCAAATTCTAGAACCACAATCCATGTGAGTCTTCTACTAATATTGTTTAAAAATAGTGATGTAGAAATTATTATTTAGAGGCAAAAAGAAAAAAAATTGAGTTCTTTAAAAATGCATATACGCTATTAGCAATGGTTAAAACAACGAGTTCCATAAAAGCCAATGACGGTGGGGATGACCTGAAAAAAGCTGGCGCCACCTCTAGCGTTGATGTTAAATTTTGGCTGTAACTCAACCGTCCAGTATCCAGTATATAAATTACTACTTCTCAATCTTCACATATATTAAGTTCATAGCATAGCTTTAAGTGTCCATCTTCTTTTCAGGACATGGCTTTGGTAAGGATGGAATCTCTCGAGGCCGATTTAGAAGACGTGACCGAGCGGATCTTAACACTGAGAGAAAAACAAAATAATCTTCAGGGCAATTTCTCTGTTGATACAGAAGCAAGCTCCAGCAGTACAAAAGAATCTCATCAACTGCAGACCTTCACCACCAACAGTACAGGTTCACAGTATGTGTGAGTGTATGTAGCATGTACAACCTGGGCTAAAGCCTGAACTGGTTTCATGAAGACAAACAATGCAACAGAAAACATTAGAAGCATCACCACAACCAATATGAAATCCCTCCTAGACAGAAACAAGGACTTTACTGAATAAGAAGAAATCTAAAGCCCCCCCCCCCATAGAAAGGGCCAATTCCCGGCCATAGTTGTGGGCGAGCGACCGCCGTGCGCACTCCTGCCGAACACATGAAGGTTGTTTGCCCACGACTACAGGAGAGCCCACCTTGAGGATCCGACCAAAAAAGCCGGCAGGTTGGATTGCACGCGGGTCCGTCCGGCTGGTTCTTTTTATGCCCGATCCTGCTGCAGGCAGTTAACTCGGAGGGGGAGTCTCCTCCCCATCAGTTAATTGGCTGCAATCTGACAGGAATCGCGTGTGTTTGTGGAACACACAGGATTCCTGTCCTCTCTGTAGCCGACTCCACACAGCAAGGTGACGTCACCACGCTGTGAGTAGTCTGCTAAAAGCCGGCCATAGATCGAGATGTCTATGCCCGGCTTAAGCCTGTGTGGAAAATACCTGTAATATATTTGTATATTCATGTTAAAAATATATTTTGAACGTTTATTAAACCAAGAGACTCTTTTCTACTTCATTATTTAAAACGTTTCCTCCTTGGTTTGTTCTTAAAACAAAATGTACCTATGCTGGGATTAGGCAAACATGCCTGTGCGAGCCTGCAGAGATGCACAATCGCTGCAGGCTCACAGCAATCTCTTGTGATGCAGAGGGGGCTTCACCATAAACCTGCATGTTAATGGAGACAGCGGTGTTGCTTTTCCCGTCCCACATTGATGTGTAGCCGGCACACAAAGGTCATCACGCTTGGTCAATATGCCAGGAGACCAGCAGCTAATCTAAACATGAGTGGGGGGCTTTAGATATACATACAAATTCATTATTGAAGCAATGTAGATCCAGCATGAGTGAGAGAGGGCCGGTTCCCTAGGGGAAATCCCATGCCTGTCAGATGGGGAGAGGGGGGATAACGGGACCAGAGATGGCCATGTCTTGTTGTGGTCACTCACCTAAAGTAAATATAATTTGTATACAACTAAATCAATATCTCCATCACAAGTGCCAACAGTCAAACTCGCTCTACACCATTGTCCGTGAGTTGGCATTGCTCAGAGCTGAGTGCTCCCAAAGTAATTGCTTGCAAAGGATATTGGGAAATAAATCCCATAAAGATGGGGTTAAGTGGGTCCTGGCATATACAAAAACCTAATCTTGACACCTTTGGATGGTATTGTGGTGTAACATCAAATCCACACCCCACAAATGCTCTTCTAAAGGACCTTTCACACTAGCCGCGCTTCAGACACACAACCTCAACGTTGTGCTGTTTGCGTAACGCAAGGTACACTGAAACCTGTTGTACCGTTCACACTGGCCCCGTATTGCTTTTTGCCGCAAAGCACAATGCAGCACACTTTGCAGCACGCATTTTTGGGGCTGCAACGCAAACGTCTCCCATACGAGTACAGCACAATGCAGGGTTTTATTACGGGCTCTGAGGTGTTACCACGAACGTGACTGTTACCGGTAAATGCAGCGTGGTAATGCGAGTAATGTAAAAAAACCTTCAGAGGACCAACTACACATGGATGTCATTTCATTTCCTTGTTTGAAAAATACATACAGTTACTGCACTGGTTGCTTTGAAGTTTGAGTAAAATGAATGGATGTAACACATTTTTGTTGGGAAGATCAGCAAACTCATACTGGACATGGGGAAAACCGATAGGAACATAAATATTGACGCTGCCATAACTTTTAACAAACATTTTTTAGTCGCTATGCCTGTCTTTGTTCAATGGTACTGACACTTGCACCACTGCGGCTGATGCATGTCTATGGCCTTGGAATGTAAGATTTGCAATCCATTCCATGCACAGTTTTGGTTATAAAGCCCCCCCCCCCCCCCATACACCTTAAGATCGATCCATACAATTTCCATTAAATCTACCAACAACTGTGTAGTATAGTGGCCTCTCTGATAGAATACATAGTGATTGAAAGAGTTAGAAAGGTCCTCATATGACATGGTTTTGGTATAAGAAAATTTGATTGTGCAGAAATTGTATGGAAAGATTGTAAGGTGTATGGGGGCCTTTAGGGAAATCCCAGCGGGGCTTTGAAGCTCTGCAGCTGCGGAGTGCTGGTCTTCTACTTCATGGATGAACCTTTGTTGTTTCCTCATGCTTTCACCTTGTTGAAAAGGTGCTCCCCTCCGCTTGTTCTCTGCAATTAGTGCACATAATGCCTAGAGGTGTCCAAACATTGCCTTGGGGATGATGCAGTGAAGTGATCATGACACTGTGGGCACAGACGTCATGCTTCATGTTCCCTGTGGGGAAGCAGTGGTCTCTATGCTGAGGTCTGACACCTTCCACACTGAGTATATAGCAACGGGAACGTTGGGTTTTTAATATATATTTTTCTATGGAGCTGTGACTCACTGAAGCCTGAACGGCGTTTGTATCGTGGAGGCTATCCTCCGCTTGAACCAAATCATTAATGTATCTTGTCTGCCCTGTGGTAGCACTGGATCTTTCAGATGCATGTGGCTGAGGACTTGCACTTGGATAAGATATTGATCTTGAGTTATTTTCAATGAGTGCCTTAAAATTAGATTACATTTTAGAAACAAAATAGAAAAACACTGTGCAATAGCAACATTCTAGATCAATGTATATATTTTAGCAGTGTGTGTGTGTGGGAGTATTTGACCATTCATCCAGGACTGGATTTTGGAGATCAGGCACTGACTTTGGATAAGAAGACCAGGCTTACCATCTCTGTTCTAGTTCAAAGATTAATGACTCTAGCCAATCAGGCTCTTCCACAACAAACACCCAAACAAATCTGTATATGACTCTGGTGAAACGGGTAACATTCTCCTGGCACCATCATATCAGAAACGTGTATGAGACTGGCAAAGTGTGATGCGTCACTCCACACAATACCTTTACACTTCCCCAATGTTCAATGGCACTGACACTTGCACCACCTGCAGCTGATGCATGTCTATGGCCTTGGACATGTAAGATTTGCAGCCATTCCATGCACAGTTTTGGTTGTAAGGTGAATCCCAGAAGGGATTTGAAGCTCTGCAGCTGCTGAGTGCTGGTTTTATACTTCATGGATGAACCTTTGTTGTTTCCTTATGCTTTCACATCACAATAATATCTGTTGATGGTGAAATGTTTAGGAGAGGTAGTTTCTCCATCTGACATTTTGCAAAGCTGCAAATGTGACCCTAGAATTCCCTGACCATAGTATTTCTAGAGCAGGGGTGGGCAAACTAAGGACCAGCAGATGTATCCAACCTGTGTAGCTTTCTTTTCCAGCCTTTTGTCACCTTGTTAAAAAGATGCTCCCCTCTGCTTGTTCTCTGCAATTAGTGCACATAATGCCTAAAGGGGTCCAAACATTGCCTTGGGGATGATGCAGTGAAGTGATGACACTGTGGGCACACCTTCATTGTGACAACAGACAGGCTCTAGGAATTACAGCTGCTCATTGCAGTGAAAAGTGCAGGAAATTTAAAAAGATCGTCCCTGTCGCCTATTACACATCACCCCCATCATTAGCGATGCAAGGAATTGCCACACCTATGGCAGGTCGGTCATTATAGGCTCTTGGTCGGGCCCCATTTATTATATTTATTAAGCCAATGTGGCCCACAAATCAAATAGTTTGCCCACCCTTGCTCTAGAGCATGCAGCCTCAGCTAAGCTGCCAATAAACTCCAATGCACCCAAAACTAGACATGGACCTTTTGTTATGTACCTCAACACATGGAAGTCCCTATATGTCAATGTGGTGTACAGCAGCTAAAGTGTTTAACCACATCTGGCAAGGTTGTAGCCACAATTCATATGGTAAAACGTGCTCTAGATGAGAATGTTTCAGACTGGTCTGTCAAGGCAGGTTTGTTAGTTTTTTGTTTTTAGTAGTTAATATGTAGCTTGTAATGTTATACTAATCCAAGTTTGATCTGCTTTTTACCTGAAGTTCTGACTCTGTATTCTTTATCTCCAATCCAGAGGTTGATGAGGAACCTTTCTTTTCTGTAAACGAAAGTATTAAAAAAAACTATATGTTTTATGTATAATCCCCTAAAGTCTTTGTAAAGGCAGAACATGTTTTGGAAATCCAGCACATGAGGAGAGACAACTAATGATGTTTTGTACAGTAACAAGTGTTTATACATAAACATCCCTATAAAGTCCAAATGTCTGACACGTTTCGCTCTGTGGGCCCCTCGGGGGGCGGGGAAGGAGAAGAGAAACGAAGGTGAATATAATGCTCACAAGTCCGCACAAAAGGTGCCAAATCAGAAAATGGAATGGAAAAGATCCAATGATCGATAGCAGTGCGGCTAACACCAACAAGGAGAGAACCAGTCGCCCTACTAGTACCCAACAGCAGGGAACATGTCTTCCCAGATGGTATAAGCAGAGGGTAGTTACCAAAACACCCTGGGTCTAACCTGATGGCAGTATGACCCTTGCTATAAGGTGTTAATTTTAAATGCAGGGTCAAAAGTAGACTGTAAGGTACTGTGTGGTTTATATACCAAGTAGTTTGGACAAGTGTGCAACCCCTCATGCGTGTCTCTATCCGACCAGCTCGTCAGATCCCAGGACTACTAGGACAATAACAAGTGTTACCTGAGAATACTTTGTGAACAAGATTGCAAAAAAACAGAGGTTCCTGTATCCTGTTTCTCCAGTTGGGAGTCTTCCATAAGAGCCGTCCAATTTCTTCATGTCCTGCCTCCAAATCCTCATTTAACTTCAGAATCTTTGGAAATAACACTTCCTTCTGACACAGCTTTGTCATCTGTGAAAGCAGAGAACCAAACATCAAATCTGCAATGGACCTGGTGGTATACCATAGAGATGAAACGTTCTGAATGTTCACTTATACTGCTCTAAAGTAGTGTTTGCTCAACCTGTCCTCAAGTCCTCCCAACAGTGTATGTCTCACTGGTAACTTTCATCATACACAGATGGGGTGAGAAGTGCCCCCAGTGTCAATCAGCTATTAGTCTAGAAATCCACAAAACATCACATCTGCACCTCAGCACAGGTTTGTAAAACACTGCTCAAAAACGATTGTGGAAAATAAAAAATATCATTTAAATAATTTAATACCACTGTTCTGGTTTAGCAGTAATGTATTTAAGATGGCAAACAGAAAGGGATAATAAATCTTGTATAGGAACATTTCTCTGAACACTTGTCTAATTGGATCTTTTTCCTGTTGTAACCACTAAAATGGGATTTTCCTTTTGCCACAAAAGTCTGAATATTGGCCCACAGGAGAAAAATGTTAGGTAACAGTAAAGCCATGAGAAGCTCTGGGTTCCTGCACACTGATAAAAATCTAACCTAGATATGGGCAAACTAAAGCTAGCCATACACGGCACGGATTCCCTGGCTGATCGATTCAGCACCCGATGGATTCCGGCGATTCCGCCGGCATCCACAGGTGAGAACGATCAGCCAATTAGGGAATCCGATCGTGGCAGCCCACCTTGTACGGCCGGATCCGGGAGGGATCTGTGTCCGATGGATCGCCTCCCTGACCGCAACGCCCCCTGATCAGAGCAGAATCGGACCCGAAAAGACCAACAGGTTGGTTCTTCCTCGGATCCGATTCTGTGCCCCTGATCCATCGGGTGCGATCGGACGGGCAAGGTGGGCTGCAGGGGATTCCGGCACGATGGATCCGCGTGCACGCGCCCGGAATCCATCGCGCCGGAATCCGGCACGAATCCGTGCCGTGTATGGCAGCCTTAAAGCCCAGTGGCCAAATCCGGCCCGTTTTAATCTGGCCCATTTGATGAAAAGAAACTCTGGGCCCCTTTGCTTGTTCCCTGTAATGAGCGTGCAAAAAGGTTTGAGGACTCTGGAAGTTCACCTTATCTTTGCTCATTGCAGTGAATGAGTGGAGGGAAGCCAAAGCATCAAAGTCACCAAGATCTCCATTTTGAAATATGGCAGTTAAGTATTTTTTACCTTCCTGACAGTAATTCTTGTTAAAAGGAAATATAGAAGATTATAATGTCCCTGCTGCACAACCCCAGCATCATCAATAAATACGGGCGAGTTAGATATCAGGACACCTATGGCAGTCGGCCATCACAGGCTCTTGGTCTGGCATCTCTGACCACTCAGGAAGCCATTGTGGCCCACAAGTCAAAATGTTTGCCCACCCCTGGTCTAACCCCACAGGGTCCATTAGAAGTCTTACCTGCTGCTTTATCATTGAGATCATCTCTTGGTTCTCACTTTGCCTCATGTTCAAAGCATTTAATGTTTTTTTCAGCTCCCTAAGTAAATACACAGAGACAAGAATAAAAAAAAAGCATTTGTACTTGCTGTATAACTGCACAGTAACCTTTGTCACGTCACTGCTCGGTCTACCAGAACTGTAAAGCTGGCCATACACCTTTAGATCTCTCTGTCCAATGTCCTTTAGATCTACCAACAACTATGTAGTATAGGGTACTCTGCGCAACATCACTATTCACATCGCATAGTCTGGGGGCATGAAACTGTTTATTCTTATACTTTTTTCCAATCCTGGTATACTGACTTAATACTTCCAATCCTGGTAGTTACTGATGTTATAGCTGTGAAATAATTGTTGCTGACCTTTACATTAAAATGGTCTTAAAATACAAGGGAATGGCAGGGCCAGATTTCTGTGTAACCAACTTCGACTCACCATGAGTTATAGCAGTGAGAATAGCCAAGCTGTTAGTGTGTAGGACACCTTGCTGTATAATAAAGGGATATGGCATACAACCAGCTTGCCTTTGCCATCTTGGGAAATCGTGGAGACTTTTTGGATTCATGTCATGGTATTTCACAAAATGCAATTCCCCCAACACTGTTAGCATACCCCTAGAATGAACTTTTATTAAAGACAGATGTGTACTGATGAGGGGTGAATGAATATGATGACTACTGATACACTCACCGACTGGCCATCCCATGCGATTCCAGTGTCAGCCTGTCTTGTAGAGCATACTGAACTTCAGGGTCACACAACTGCAGTTTAGCAATACAATTATACACCTCTATTCGGATTCCAGGTTCCTCCAGCCTCATGGCCCACAGAAAGAGGTCTTTCATCTGAGGTATAATATGTCCTATCTGACCTAGAGCTAATATATAGATCAAAAAACAATGATTATAATCAACCAATATTTATACTGACGTGAATTGAACAAATCATTTACCCCTCACAACCTCTAAGTGGGGTTCTGTAGCCCCAAGACATTGAAGACATCTAAAGTCCTCTGGCATTGAACAGGGATCGGTTTGTGGCTTCAATTTGGTTTGAGGCTATGTAGCCCCGTATACTGTAAAGCAAGTTGTGATATTCCGGCAAGTTTTTCCTATGGCCTGCTGGCTCCCATGTTCAGTAGTTCTTGGTACAGTAGCCTTTCTGTGGGATACGATCAAATGGGGTTCCATTTACCCCTCCTTTCCAATGTGCATTAGAGATGGTCGAATTTTTCGACTTGCTAACTTTGTGAGCTTATTGCAAAGCCTCTGAAAATGGTATCATCACCAAAATTGCTGGAGATGTGGAGGAAAAAAGTTTGGCTCTAGCACATGGAGTTTGTGCATAAATTAAGTTCAAAATCTAAGTCAAAATTCAGATTTTCAAAATTTTGACATGAGTTTGAAGTTAATTTATGCAAAAACTATTTGTGTTAGAGACATACTTTTGCAGAGTGTATGGCTAGCTTAAGGCACAGGGGCCATATCTGGCTCTTTAGCATTTTAATCTGATCCTTTGTCACCTTGGTGTCAAAACACTCTGGCTCCCCTCCCCTCATTCCCTGCAATAAGTGGAAATAATGCAAAGAAGATAGTTATAAAGGTCTCCTGCTAGAGGCTGTAGTTTTACTCAGATTACCTATCCAAAGCCTAATTTTTTATAAATGTTATTATTTTCATATTTTTAACCCCCCTAGTAACCAGTATGATTATGACTTTTTTTTAAATCAATGTATCATTGTTTACTTTTTCCACCCAGGCTGGGAGAACTTGGGATCGGACGGCCCTTATAGGTTTCTTTCCAACCCCTCTGTCATATTTACCCATTACGGCACACCTAGGCTAGAACAATGTTTGTGGTTTTTTACACTTTGCTATGGCTAGGCAGTGTGTTAGTATTTTTTCTAGACAGCAGGTCTTGTAGGGTTTCCCAGAATCCAGTGGTTAGTACCAACCAAGAAAGCATATTCACTGACCAGGAACATGCTCATGGTAAGACTCTTTGATGCACATTAGAGATGGTCGATTTTTTTTCAAAAAATTTACGATTTCGACTTAATTGCAAAGCCCCTGAGCATGGTATCATCACCAAACTTGGTGGAGATGTAGAGAAGGGTTGGGGGTATACTGCAAAGACTTAAAACAATCAATTTTTTTAGTCGATTGATTGAAAATTGCGTTTTGCCCACCTGGTTGAATCGACTTAATCCGATCAAAATTTAGTGAAAATTCAGTCGTTTTTTGATCGGACTGGATGGTAAATTTTGATCGGTTGATTGAAAATTGGTTCGGTTACCAAGTGTGGTCAACCAATTTGTGATCAATTTTTTTCTACCTATTCTACCTCACTTCTGATGAAATTTTAATGTGTGTTTAATTTTTTATGTCGATTGAAAAAAAATCGATCAAAAATCTTGTACTACATATGGCCCATGATACAATCGACATACAATTTTATATCAACTAAAAAATTGATCGTTTTAAGTCGATTGAGCTACAATTGAGCTAAAATCGGACCTGTGTATGGCCTGCTGAAGGTTAGCTTAGTTACATTTTTTGGACAAATACCAAGCTGCAGTTAATTCTTAACTCGTGTTGGGTGTGTAATTGTTAGGGCGCAGGGAAGCATTGCAAACATTTCCAAAGCAGGTAATGCAAACTTGAAAAGTTTAGGAAACACTTCTGCAAGGTAAAAATGATGTAGGTTGGCCAGATTCTAACCTCTGATACCCTGTGCTTGGATTTTCCATACCGGATCATTCTGAATTATGTAATACAAGTGTTCCATGACCTGAAAGAAGAAATTTATAGGTTCAAAGCACAGCACTATGATAGATTTTCTATGGAGTCAGTATAATTATAAGGCTATGTGCGCTTTAGCGATCTCCCTCAATTCTAATTACGGGGCGGTGATCATTACAGATTTTTATGGCAAGCGATTGGATGCGATTTTCTAAGAGCGCGACTGCCCCTGATCGCACCCTTAGACATGAATGGGCACATTAAAAGATTTCAATCTCTATGGACGGGATTGTCCGTGACCGCCTGCATTCAAAAACGCGGTGAGCCGCGTTATAGATCGCTGGCCACACCGCAGCCATGCTCGATCGCAGCAGTGGGGAAGAGCCCATTGAAATGCATGGGCGTGTGGCGATTAAAATCACAGGTGATCGCGGACAAACGCCAAAGAAGGGACAAGCCCTAACATTGTTGAAGTTACTAGCATCAGAAGGATTGAAAACACTGACATGAAGCTGACAAGCAACAAATTATGTAATACCGTACATATAATACAGTATTTGCTCAAATGTCAATATTTGTCCAGCGTCCTGCTGAAATCATAAGGGAATTAAGGCATTCACCATATTAATGTATTCTGCACTGAAATATAGCCCCCATACACATTTGGATCACTCTATACAATTTCTATTAGATCTACCAACAACCATGTAGTGCCGGGTCCTCCCTGATAGAATACATTGTGATTGCAGGGTTTAGAAAGGTCCACATATTACATGGATTTGGTAGAAGAAAAGATGATTGTACAGAAATTGTATGGTAAGATTGTAAGGTATATGGGGGGCTTATGGCTTGTACAGCCCACATCATATTTTAACCTCCCTAGCGCTCTTGTGACGTCCAGATTTCTGTACCAAAAACGCACCATAGACTTAAATGGAATTTATGTTGTAGGCCTGTAACTTCCCAAAATATGTCCGTACAAGGGTCTTATAGACATCCGAAATATAATAATGTTTGAAACATTATTTCATCGAACTATAACCAGTAAAATGTTATTGATTAACTGATGAATCATGTGTACTGTAAACACACTGCTGTATTTATACTGTGATAATAAACCATGTATATTAGATTTATTACTTTGTTGACATCCGTGCCCTAAGGCCCTAGACCTTACGTTGGAGAGTGAAAGTGCCGGTGCAGAACGCACCTGCCCCTCACTCTCAGAAATGTTTTTCTTGTTACTAATGTTTGAAGCACACAATTACAATTTTAAAATTACATAAAAAATAAATAAATAAATGGTATCATTTGAATGATAAATTGTCTAAAATACTTATTTTGTATGATAAATTTCAAAACAGTATGTATTTATATTTTGTTCATAATAACATTTTTATTCAATTGGAAATGTGTTATATGTGTGTTTTTTTTTACTTTGAATTGTATTGGATACAGTTATCACTGCATCCAGTACAATTCCCTTTGGCACCCTCTCTGCTCTGGTGTGATGAACACACCAGGGGAAAAAGGGTTAACTAAAAAAAGCACATCTGGGAAACACACTGCGAACAGTCTTCGCCATAGAAAACTGTTCTGTCGTGGTTACCATTAGAATGGGGGGGGGGGGTTCTGCTCTCTCCTCCTGCAGCTTGTTTGGAAGATTGGAGCCACCGCGGAATGGTAAGTCTGTGCTGCCGGGGCTCTGATCTTCCCTGGACGGCTCCATCTCGTCCATTGCAGGACTGACAGGTCAGCACTAACCAAGATGGAGCCGTCAGGAACAGCAGGGGGGTTAAAGTAGATGATGATGATGATAATGAAACTGATCACATGCTCCTTCATAAGTTCTGATAAGGAAACATTTCCTAGGAGGGTGTTATCCCTACCAACATCTTTAATCCAAAAACTTTATATTATAACGTTTTAAACAAATGTACTGGCAGGATCACCAGCTGAAAAATGCTTAAAAATGAAAGCTACTGCAGACCAGGATCTTTGTACTGGTATGCTGCAAAATATGAAATGTTTGCTCCTGGATTTAGACACATTAAACAGAGGTTCTAATTGGCTCGTCTGTCTGTCTACAGTGTGACAAGGCAGCTGTGTGATTTGATTGAAGACATTGGAGCACCATCACCCTGTTGAAAGCAGTGTAAAATAATGGATCCCATGGCTGGATTGTTATGGGGTGTAGGGGGCGTACATGTCATTTAACCTAAATGATGGGGACGGGTTAACGTTCATAGGTATATTTGCACATTTATCATATTTTACAGCATAAATTTCATGATCAGAACTGGTTGTCATCAAGGCTAGGTTGTCTATTTGCAGTTTCCAGCTGACCAATAACTGCAACCATCTGCCCTTCCTCTGCAGTTGCCCATCGGAAGAGAATGGGGGTGGTCAGATGCTCAATAAGGAGAACCATAGTTGATACTACAGGTTGGCAGCCACCCTGTAACCTAGACTCAGGAAGCTCATGTATATTCATTTTTCAGACTCTTACCATTTCATCCTTAATGTGAAGTACACCAGCAGTCCGGCAGGCCTGTCTGCGGACCGCGGCAAAGTCATCTGTAAAACACCGCAGGAATCCGGTAAAAAGCTGGGCTGTCATAATCTGTAGACAACCAATGAGTGAGAGAGCCTTCACCTTTGATTTCCAGCTGTCACCCTCTAAGTGTTTCCTATTAATTAAACAATTAAACAGTTATATACACTGTAAAGAAAAAATACCAAGCAAACAAAATAATTAGCAAGGATTTAGCACATGCCATTGAAAATAATTACCTGTTTTGGTTTCACAGAACTTTTATGAAACCTTTTTTGATTACCATATATTCTCAAGTAGAAAAAAATGTGCTGAAAAAGGCCCCCTCGGCTTATACTCGAGTCAGGGTCCACTCACCTGTCCCGAGTGTTCGCTGGTCTTGTTTGATTCATTCCTAGGGGCAATGGGCTTTCTCTATATTTTTCTAATTTGGAAAATTCCACTATCTGACTGCATTTCTCACCCTCTGCTTATACTCAAGTCAATACGTTTTCCCTGTTTTTGTAGATAAAATTAGGGACCTCGGGTTAAACTCAAGTATGTACTGTATTTATTAATGCAAGATTACAATCTAAATAGCAGTTTAAGGTAGTCAATTACCCGATAAATATGTGTTTGAGATGAGTAAGGGAACCAGATTGCCCACAGTACTTAGTAAAAGTTAGTATTATGGCCCTAATTATATGATGAGTTTATATTTATAAGCATTTGTGGAAAAATGGGACTTCAATAAATTGATAGATATTCATCATGTTAGTAGTATTATTGCAAAGCATTAACAACTTTGGAACGTGAGCCTTCCAAGGCCAAGCAGCTGCATGCAAATCTTACATTAAAGCAGAAGTAAACTCTAAAAAACAAATAAACATATACACTATACTTACCTACATTGGGTCTTCATGCAAGGACAGCGACCCCTAAAAGTAAAAATAAAAAATACTCACCTTTCCTGCCTGTTCCATGCCTGAAGTATCCAATCCTCCAGGCTACAAGATGGAAGGGCAAGGCTCTCCCGGACTCGCTTCCTCCACCAATCCAGATCTGAATCTGGTGAAGCTCCGCCCCTCAATGTCACCCAATTCAGATGTGGCTGTCTGCGGGAGCAAGGGGACATGGGTAGGTAGACGTCAGAAGTGATGTCTAACCCCCCATGGTCCCTTGGGCCTGTCGCGGTGGTACGTCACTGGGGGGGTGGAGCGTTAGCAGTATTTTGAATGTTTTACTGGGTACGTTTTTTTTTCCTTTGACCGCTGATCTGCCCAATTATTGGCAATAGAAGGCAGATGCAGAGGTGGTAGGTCTGCTTTAATCAAGAATGTTGCTACACATTGAAGTAAGTGGTATTAAGCACGCAGCCACTAGACTCTAGAGCAGTGATGGCAAACCTTTTACAGAACGAGTGCCCAAACTAAACCTGAACACCACTTATTTATCTCAAAGTGCCGGCAATTTAACCTGAATTACACAACTCATATACACACACGAAACATGTAAACACACACTCTACTTTCTTATAAGATAGAATAGGAGAGGGTATAGGGAGCTGTGTACAATCAGAAGAGGGGGGGGGGGGAAGAGAACTGACAGCATTGACAGCCAATAGGCTGCAGTTCTTGCCTCTGTGGTGGCTGACAGTTTACGTGCCATAGGTTCGCCATCACTGCTCTAGAGTGACAAACAAAGCTTCTCTGAAGTCAGATACATGAGGCTGGGTTTGGCTGAGAACATAACCAGCCTGAATGCACAGTGCCAACATTGACATTTGGTGGAGGATAATGGTCTGGGGTTGTTTTCTGAGCTTGGGCTAGGCCACCTTTTTGACAGTTGTTTACTTTCAGCTTTTTGGAAACAATTTCTAGTAGGCTATTATGTATTCCAACATGAGCGTGCGGCAGTGAACAAAGCAAGATCCATAAAGACATAATTGGATGAGATTACTGTGGAAGAATTTAACTGGCCTGCACAGAACCCGGATCTCAATCCCAGAAAACATTTTAGAAAAATTAAAAAGAGCAGTAATTGTGATCCAGACCTTCTCATCCAACATCTGTACATATTCTCACAAATGCTCTTCTGCGTAAACGGGCAAATATCCCCCCATGAACACTCCAAACTATTATGGAAAGCCTTCTTCATCAAACATCACACTGTTCTGGCTGTAAATAAATGTGACAATTCCCTTTGTAGCATGTAGGATGTTGACATGGCCCACCTCAACTGGTCATGCACTTCCTTTCCCTGACCAAGACTGCCCAGAGCTTTGGCAGCTGCCCAACGAACAGCAGGACTCCAGTCATTCCACATCAAATGGTTCAATTTCTTTCTCAAATCCTACAAACAAAACACATAATCAGACAATCATTGAAACCTACTTTTTCCTAAAGAAAAAAATCAGAGCATTAGTATGTGTACAGGATCCTAGAAAAGCTGCATACCACCTTGTCCAAGGGATTCCGGGACGATTCCGTGTCCGATTCCATCTCCGACTCCACCTCACAAATGGCAACTCCCCCTGATCTGTGCAGAATCAATCTGATGGAACCAACATGTTGGTTCTCTGTCGGATCCGATTCTGAGCCCCTGATCAATCGGATGCGATCGATCGGACAAGGTGGGCTGCACACGATTCCGGCACGATCGATTCGCGTGCACGCGCCCGGAATCGATCGTGCCGGAATCTGGTCGGAATCCGACCCGTGTATGGGGGCCTTTATATGTAAACAGGAAAAAAGATACAAAGACTAGAATGATGTGGACAGGTAACAGTAGTATGGAAATCTTGTCTTCTGATCTGCATCCTTGTACATACAAACAAGTTAGAGCAGATAAGCAACCAAAATAAATACAGTATCCAATGCTGTATCCAACATATATAAACCAATATACAGGAAATATTGGCGCTACTATACCTGGCTGATGTCCCCATGAAGACGAGAGAGGGCGCGGCATGCAACAATTCGATCCTTCCAGTTACTTCTGTTTAGTGCTTCTCCCAGCAAAGAGTAAGCCATATTCTATAAAATGAGATTAGACACTCCAAAATGCACAATACGGTAGGCAGTAAAAATATCAGATATTACACAGTGCCCGAGCCTAAACATTTTAGGGAATTGCGACATGGTGTTACAAATTTTAAATGTCCTGCACATAAACCTCACTTTAACTCCTGAGTGTTGTGTCCCATGTGGTAAGGGCTAAGGCCATAGACGTGGCAATTTGACCAGCGTGCCTGCTCACTCCAAAAGCATGGTCATCGGTCGCCCGCAACTACAGGGGTGCCCACCTTGCAGTTTCAACCTAAAAACCCTGTAGGTCAGATCGCATAACGATCCGTCCTGCCGGTACTTTTTGTGGCTGATCCTGTTGTAGTCAGTTAATTTGAAGAGGGAGTCTCCTCCCCCTCCAAGTTAATTGGCTACAATCTGCCGGGAATCCCTGTGGAGCACACAGGATTCCTGTCAGTTCTGTAGCCGACTCCTCACAGGGTGGTGACGTCACTACACTGTAATGAGACCATGGATCAAGGGTGTCTATGGCCGGCTTTAGTTGGCTTTTAAAGCAAACCTGTGATTAGATTATTAAACCCTCATATAAAATCTTGTACACACACTTACTTTTGTATTTCTTTTATGTGCTTTTTCCACTTTCTGCCTATGTTCTTGTATATAAAGCAGCCATATTTTGGGCACTAGGTACTTCTTGTATTGCAGTGTATAACTTAGGGTCCTCATACACCTTAAAATTTCTTGCTGCATATGTAGATGTGAAACAGTGATATGTGCACGCAGCAGTTGCTACATATGGGGCTCCATAGAGTCTCAATAGCTAAAGGCTGCCATACAAGCAACGAGCGGCAGTCAGCAAAATCGGCCGCCGATCGTGGGTGCCCACATGGGGCAACAGATCTCTGTTGCCCCACAGCTCCATTGGCCAGTGAACGGACATGTCCGATAATCTCTGGCCGATGCCGTTAGTTTCAATGGAGACCAACATCTCCGTTGAAGCTAATGGCCGGCACACAAAGGGTGCCCGCCGATGCTGTCAACTCTGGAAAGCAGCGTGATGACATCATTACGCTGCACTCCAGAGCTGATCTGAGCTGCTCTGTCGGCCCCCACTCGGTACGTGTGTGGGGGCATTAAAGCTGGCCATACACCTGTCAGATTTCCTTTAGATCTCCTTTTGTTTTACCAAAACCATGTAATATGAGAGACTTTCTATACCATCAAGTCTACCTGTGTTTAGTCACAGAGGACCCGGCACTACATAGTTGTTGATAGATCTAAAGGTGTATGGCCAGCTTTAGCTATTGAGACTCTATGAAGCCCCGTATGTAGCAACTGCTGCGTGCACATCTCCATATCACTTTCTCATCTAAATATGCAGCAAGATACTCACACTTGCCCTTGTGACATGAAGTCCCAGGGAAGGAGTCCTTATATAGACAGGTGGGTGCGTCTGCACTGGGGGATATCATTATCTCTCCTGCGTGACAGTCTGGCCTGCCTTTTGCTCTTCTGGTCATGGCAATAGTAACATGAAAATACAATCAGCCATTACTTACTGTTTGCTGACTAAGCAAGCTCAACAGATGAAAAGCCTGCTCTTCTGTTTCCTCGCCCAGCACCTCAAACAGCTGGGTTAGAATCCTCTGTATTACAAGGTAGCTATGATTGCCATTCAGCGCCAGACATTGAGCCGCAGCCCAGCTATCTGCATCATTACCTGGAAAAATAAAAAAATAATTTTTTAAATGCAGCGGAACTTCTGAAAGGTATTTCAGATGAGAGTAAAGTGAATATTATTCAATGGAAAGGTGAGCGTTTCCCGCATAAATATCTAGTGGTTGTTCTTTATCTGGAATTAGAACCCAATCCATTTTGGATAAAAGCAGGATTAATGTAAGTGCTGGTCAGGGACATTTCTAGCATGTTGTTGAGCAGGTGGGGTGGGTTTGTGTTACCAGAAAAGTTGTCAAGCAGGAGGTGAGGGTTTGGATGTGCTACCAAAAATGTTGTTGAGCAGGGGGGTGGGTTGTAGAAGTTGTGCTACCAGAAAAGTTGTCAAACGGAGGGTGGGAGTTGGCTAGTTGCACTCACTACTATGTCCCATGGGTCCTGGGGCCCTATGCACCCGCATACTTTGCATAGCGGGAGAAAGGGCCTTGGTGCTAGTCTTATTCTGTATTATTCTGCTTACTATGGTTAGAAGTGTAATTCAAGCACTTGCATTTGTGACACTATTGCATATCACAGACAGCAAACACAGCCTTATAACTTTTTCTTTTGTCTGGATCAGGGGTGGCCAAACATTCTGACTTGTGGGCCACAATGGGTTTTAAAATTTGACAGAGATGACAGACAAAGAACCAGTAAATGCAGCCTGGTCCCAAGTCCTTCCAGTCTGGGGGGATCTTTTAAAAAGGTTACATTGACAAATTGATAAATTTTCCACACCTCTTATAAAAATAAGTAATAACCATACTGCCAGGGAGGTTAAATAAAGAAAATTTATATATTAAAAATAATAAATATATAAAACGGAGGCTTTAGATAGGCAACTTAAACATTCTATTGCAGACAAGGGCAAATGACAACCTCTAGAACAATGGTTTTCAACCTAGGGGGTTGAATCAGTTCACAGGGGTTGCAGCGTTCACTGAAAGCATGAGAGCTGGTGCTAACAAGCAGCAATGCAGATGCCCGCAAGTGGGGTGGGAAGTTAGAAGGTTCATCATTTGCACAAGTAGGGTGCTAAAATAGAAGGGAGGCGACATTACATTTACCCAATCATGCTGAAAGTGATGCTGTGGAGTGGCACCCCATGCCTGCACTTCAGCATTCCAAATACCAGAAGGGACACTTAGCGACATCACTTCCTGGGTCGCAGATCTAAAAAGGTTGAAAACCACAGCTCTAGAAGGAAACCTCTAGGCATTATCTCCACTTATTGCAGGGAATAAGCATAGGGGAGCCATTGCACCTTGACACCAAAGTGACAAAGGGCCGGGTTAAGAGACTAAATGGGCTGGATATGGCCCCCAGGCCACAGTTTTCTGGTCTAGATTCTTGTTGTAAGATGATCTGTTGGTTCCTTTCCTAACAGAAACCCAGGGAATATCTTACCTATGGGCAAATATGACAATAAAACTTGCCACTGGTCAAACAAACTGGTCATTACAGGTTGGGGGTGGAGTCAGACATTAGGAGAAGAAAAAGGCAGCTAACAACGAATTACCGTTCTCCAAGATGGTAATCATGATCTTCCTGGCGTCCTCACTGAATTCCCGGATAAAGAACTGACACAATGCAGCTGCCATCCTCACAAGTTCATCTTCACTGTGCAGGGAATCGGCGATAAGTTTTCGTATCTCTGAAGGTAATTGCGGCATGGCGTGTGGTTTTTTGGACCCATCTGTTTTTTTAATATCTTTAATTATTTAATAGAAAAATAAATTGGGGAATTGTGACAAAATGTACATATTTGTCTTTGAAAGCTCTGCTTTAATAAGTTGTGGCAACTCGTGTATTGGATTACCCTTTAGCATTTTCTAGAAATGGAAATAGGTGAAACTATGAATGCTACCACTGCTGAAGTAGTCTTCATGATTTTCCACAGATGGCCAAACACGTCATATTATTCATATTAGCTAATAAAACCAGTGCAGATAGTATGACACCAGTGCCAGTGCCAGATAGTATGACACCAGTGCCAGTGCCAGATAGTATGACACCAGTGCCAGTGCAGATAGTATGACACCAGTGCCAGTGCCAGATAATATGACACCAGTGCCAGTGCAGATAGTATGACACCAGTGCCAGTGCCAGAGAGTATGACACCAGTGCCAGTGCCAGATAGTATGACACAGTGCCAGCAAGATAGACATGTATCAACTCCCATGTTTGTAGTCTTACCCCTACTTTCCTGTTATGGTACTTGCAATGACCACACAGTCCTGTGCAGTCCATCATTTTACAGACCTGGTAAAATGATTGTTAATGAATAATGTTAATGTTTCTAATGAGTGGTGTGGCAATTATTTATCCATGCCAGCACAGACTAAGGAGGTCTGGTATCATTATAAGCCAAGGCCTTGTTTCTACAGTGTTTGGCAGTCCACCAAGCTCCCTTTTCTAACACATCTATGATGCGTTAGGGCATCCGTTATCATCCGTTAGAGCTGGGGGCGCGAAGGTATTCCGGGGAGCACAGGCCCACATTCTGAACCTGTGTTTGAATAGCTGGGGGAGGGGGCTCAATAATGTTCTGAAATAGAAAAGGGGGGCCCTGCAAGAAAAGTTTGGGAACCACTGCATTAATTAGTGCATGTGTTAAGCCCCAGGCTCCACTATCAGCGCATGCCAGCGCAAGCCTCCGTCATGTTACTGTGGAGCAGATATGCTGCATTGACATTAACCTGATGGAGGCAGGGACCAGTGGATTCGGGCGCTGACGGGCTGTGGAAAGCATGGCGTTAGGCTTTGACTATGCATTAAAACCCTGCGTTGAGCTGCTCATTGTCTCCATAGTCCCCAATCTGTTGGTCCCCAAAGTCCCAAATCTGTTGGTCCGAGCCCCCATAATGCTATGTCGACGCAGAGCTCCGCGTCGACATCAGTTCAACGAGGCTTGACGGATGACACATAATAATTATTAGGGTAATGACATATGACCGCCGTACCCTGGCATGTTAGTTATACATCTAGCCATTCATTTAAAGGGGCCGTGTTATCGGATGTGCTATGTAGCGCGGCTGATAATGTGGCCCTCACAAAATGAAAAAGGGTGGATTGTGTTCTTTGGATGTGCTGACGTCAGCGCATCCAAGCACATAGTCTTACTGACTGATGTTTTGTAAAAACAGTCCATTGACAACGCATACCTATGCCTTGTTAATACATTGAATGCAAACATTCATTCGGCTGCGTTGCATTAATGTCGACGCAAGGCATTGTGTTGACATAAGTGCAAAGCAACCCAACACATCACATTAACGCATGTGGGAAGTGTATGGTTGAATTTAACTGAATGTGTCAACATCCCTGTGTTTAACGTACGTCAAACGTAGGGGTATAGACGCCGTGGAAACATAGCCTAACATACAAATGCAAAATGTGACACAGGAGGAGAATAGGGTCCTGCCCAATTGGTCTAGACAGGTAATACAGTTCCACCAAAAAAGTGTCTAAACCATCTGTCAGAACTTTGTGTAAACTATGAGCTATCTATATGAAAATACAGCACGTAAACTAAAAAAGAAGCCTTGATTTTGTAGGGGGCTAATTATTTATTTTTTTTCTTGGTGTTTCTTATTGACTTTTTCTAACATAAGTGATTAGATGAGTTTTCACAAAAGATTTAGGTCTAGTTCACAGCTATCTGCTTCTCATCTGTTAAAATTAACTTTATGTAAACAGGCCCATTGTATATACCGTAATATGACTTTTTTTTTTTAAAGAAAATGAGTAAAGATAGCAGTAAGTTTCCATTGACCGCGTACTACTCACCCATCTCCAGAGGATCAATGCCATCTAGAGGTCCAGCAACTTCAGAAGACGCAATGGTCACTAGAGCTGAGATTTTGTTGGCTTTGTGGACACTAGAAAGATCTCTTGTTAGCTGCTCCAGGGTGGCATCTTTCCACATGGAACCTTCATGAACCAAAAACAAATGAGAAATTGTAATGAGTAAGGCTATGTTTCGATTATACGTCGGGACCCCTCCTCTAAGCTTATTGCTTGGCGGGGGGGTCCCGACATAGCACATAGACTTACCTGCTCGGCGGATGCTTGGTCTTCACTGCGCCGAGCCACTCAGTTGATGTAAGGCTGAAGGTAGTCGAGTAGGTTCAGCCTCTGCATCGGCGGATGTGTAAACAGAGCGTCCGCCGGCAGGCAATGTCTATGTGCTACGTCTGGACCTCCCGCTAAGCAATACGCTTAGCGGAGAGGTCCCGACGTTAATGGAAACAAGCCCTAACAGTGTTGCAAAACAAAGACTAAATCAGATGGTCTTGTGCAATTTTGTTATGTAAAAATTTCATACATACCTTTGATATCCAAATACTTTCATATCATTAGAATATGCTAACTTTATGTCACAAGGACACAAGAGCTTGGTTAGATCGGCTGACATGGACTGAATGATAATGATCTCATGATGCCGAACACAAGAACTCTGGCCACCAGTAAAGGTAGCCATAAACGGGTCGATTTTTGCACAATCGATCTTCGATTCAATAATCTTGTGTGATTTAAATAAAGTCTGTCAGTCTAACATCGATTGATTGTGGAAGCACACAGTGTGATCGATGTTAAACCGACCAATTCCTTTGCATTCATACGTACGTCTGTTTGGCAGCGCCATTAACTCTTTCCAGGCGCCCCCCTGTGGCTGGAAGTGCATATTACAGCGCATGCTCCATAGTCAGATACTTGTACGATCTACTGAAATGACTGCTTGATCGATTTATGTTCCATCGTGGGCAGGAATTAATTTGTTCGTGGGCAGGAATTAATTTCCGTTCGCTCAACTTAAAAGATAAAAATTTTTTTGGGGTTGATCGAACGGAAATATCAAACCATGTATGACTGACTTGCTGATTGAATGCAAAGGAAAAGGCTGTACATAGGTTAACATGCATACAAATGGCCGCCACTGTCCTAGGATTCTCTTTTCATGTATGAATAGTCATGTGTATGTCGGAATACAGTTGTGCAGTTCCCTCCACATTTCAGGCACTTTTACCATACATTGTCACCAATTCAACACCACCTAAGGGCTTGTCTCCACTGTCCTCAGCATGGAAAAACACGCAGAGAGGACACTTCCCATTCTGATGTGTCTGATGTGTCCACTCTGCACATTCTTAGCTCCACGTCCGCGGTGCTGTTTCGAAGCTGCAAGCTGCCACATCTTCAAAGCAGCACCATGCCGTGCCGCTGGAGACACCTCCATTAAAGATTTTGGATTTTTTGATCAGTGTATATGAAGACATTGGATTTTTTGATCAGTGTATATGAAGACATTGGATTTTTTGATCAGTGTATATGAAGACATTGGATTTTTTGATCAGTGTATATAAAGACATTGGATTTTTTGATCAGTGTATATGAAGACATTGGATTTTTTGATCAGTGTATATAAAGACATTGGATTTTTTGAGCAGTGTATATATAGTAGGGGTTCAGCAGCAAAGTCAGTAAAACAACTCCAGACTGCAAGGTCTGTCTTTAGAGCTCCTGTTGTGTTTACTGGCAAATGGCAAAAATGGGCAAACAGTTCCCTTGGCAGTCGGTTCACATTTTTCCAGACAACCTGGCGAACACTTCCAATGTTTGATCCACCTCCCATTATTAACATGGAGGCAAAGTTTGGTGCCTCACCCATAGTCATATGAGGGCATACAGGAACGTATAAGGACATAGAAAAATTTAAATCAAATATTTTTTTCTGCCTCATGTCTTATTAGGCCTTATCTTTCAAAACCATTTCTGCATAGGTAAGGGGTCCTTGGGATCTCTTATTAAAGGGGAAACCCGGATACGCAATGAACTCCCACAAACCCTGGTTATTGTTGTGGGAAGAGGACCCCCTTACCGTAACAAGGGGTCTTATAGCACCTAGTTGAAGTATGACATGTGGGACCTGGTGGGACAGAAATCATTGAGTGAACAATAATATTTAGAAAGGTTATTTGGCAAAGAAATAAGATGTATGATTTAACAGGGGGGGGGGGGGGGTAAGCCAACAGTATATTGTATCCGATATTTACTCACTTATGATCCAGGCACTCTTCCAGCTGGATATAATATTGCTGAGGACTCTCCTCTCAAACCATGGACCCTGTTGCATCTTCCTAGACTCTTTGTCTCTTACACAGGACACAGTTGTAGGTATTTTCTGAGTTCTTCCTTCAACATCATCCACAACTGCTGTTGGGAGGGACAGCCACCTACGGAGTCCCTTGTTAGGTTTCAAAGGATGACCAGTAAAGAAAAAAAGAAGAAGAGATGGTTATTGTATTCACCATCATTGATTTTAATAACTACATCTGGTTGTACATAAATATTTTAAGTCTTGAAATTTGTTTTTTTTGAACAAAAACATTTCATCAAAGGGAGGTCTCCTGGTTACCTAAAAGAGTAACCCAAGGCAAACAGCAAAATACACAGATCAAATACATTTAGGGTTTTACCTTTTACCTAATATGTACACAGCCCCATCACATAGGAGTGCCAGCTGTAATGGGCCTGGGTACACAATCACTACCATCACCAAAAATCAAGGCAACAGCCATGGGTCATACACAAAGATCAGTTCAAGAAGGTATGGTACAGATGGTTAAGGCAGGAGGCATGGTCAGGAACAATCCAAACAATCCAAGGCAAGGAGAGTTCAACCAAGATCCAAAATGAGCCGGGTCCCTATTGACATCAAGCCACTTGCAGACTGACAGGTAAGCAGCACTTACTGTATACTGCTATACAGAGTCTCATTAAATGGGACTGCCCATCACATTGGTTGGGCTGAAAGAAATTCAAACTGAACATGTCAATCTGGACTGTGCGGTGTTTAACACACCACATCCACATGGTGTCTGGTGATGCAGCTTTGGCCAAAAACAGTAAGTCAGCCAGAACTGCATCCCAACACCAGGGTGGTGTGACATGTCCGTACTGTGTCTAACACATCTGTATAGACCACGAGGGCCAGATTCGGTCTGCCGGAGCATTCTTTTCCAGCCCTTTCTCACCTTGTTGAAAAGATGCTCCCCTCTGTTGCTCTCTGCAAAGAGTGCACATAATGCCTAGAGGCATCCAAATGTTGCCTTGCGGAGATGCAGTGACATGATCATGACACTGAGGGCGTGTGCTCATGGTGGCAACAGGCTGTCTCTAGTAATTATCTTTGCTCATTGCAATGAATGAGCATTTTTTGTGTAGGAAATTTAAGATAACAACGTCCCTTTCACGCGCCACATATCACAGCCATCATTGGTGATGCCAGCGATGCATGGAATTGGCTTACCTATGGGGGGTCTGTCATTACAGGCTCTTGGTCTGGCCCCTTTATCAAATTTAAGAAGTCTATGGGGCCCACAAGTCGAAATACTTGCCCACCCCGGGTATAGACACGGGAATGCCGTTTGACTGAAAAGTTGTTTGGGCAGAACGGATCCCTACATCAGAACAGGAACACATGCTTTGACTATGATGCCTTCTGCAATGACATGGTTTGCGATCATTTGGGTCACCAATGTGGGATCATTGGCTGGGTAAGTACCTTACACAGGGAACTATGAACACTGAAGGCTAAAGCTAAGTAATACAACTAGGTCTTGTCCCCAACTTGTGATTAAACAGTGAAACACATAACTACGCAAATAGCTGCATCTAATTCTTTTTTTGTTTTACTATATATTTAGTTTATACCAATAAACTGCTTGCTTAGTTTATACCAAGCAGTTTTATCCCACTCCCTCTTTGTATAACTTTCCAATTGGATTTAAAAATGAAATTCAACACAGACGATCTGCAAACTTACTTGGTTTTCCATCTCTAATGTCCCATTCATGATAGGATCTTGGCAAGGACTCCTGTACATATTTTTTATATTTATTGTGGTTATCCATTACAATGTAGTCCCTCTGCTTTGTGTCGTTCTGGTGCACAATTTGACTTGCTCCTTAAACACACACAAAACATAAACATGGATCACACAGACAGATAACTGGAGACCAAATTGCTTCCATACACTGTATGCCTGGTTTTGGGGAGTTACAATGTGAGTAGAATTATGGGGGGTATGCTGTTGACCAAAGCAACAGAGCAAACTAATTTGGGCATTGTTATTTTAGATCAGTGGTGGGCAACTGAGTTGATATAGAGGGCCACAAGTGCGGCCCTCGGCATCACTAAAGGGCCGCACATAACTTCGATCCAGACCCTCCCCTCATTGACATATCTCAGCAGACGGTGGACCAGATCCCATAAAGCTAGCCATACACATCTAGATTTTCTGTTCAATCAACTAAAACAGATCAATTTTTTGGGGTCAGGGAAATCTGTGATTGATTGTATGTTTGTTAACTGTAGTAACAGATATTTGATAAACTTTTCTGTAGATAGACTGAAAGTGTAATGCATTTCAATACAACCAATTTAAATTTACCAACACGTCCAATCCTGTTTCAATCAATTTTTTCCCAATTTTAATTGGTTTAGGTTGATCTAACCACGTGGGCTGCCATAGATTTTCAACCAATCAACCAAAAAAATTGATTGAATTGAGTTGATTGGATGAAAAATCTAGACGTGTATGGGGGGCAGTCAAAACCTGACAGCACCCAACCCCCCTCCTGCTCCTGGGTGCAGCGCTCAGATGTAGACCTGGTTCCCAAATCAACATTGCCAATTTTACTGAGGTAGGACCGCCAAAGTTGATTAGGAAAACTAGGTCAGCATGTGACCACTTCACAGGTGAGTTGCTATGCATTAACAGTTAGGTTTTGGGGGCCACATGTGGAGGACCAAGGGGGGCCGCAGAACAACGCCCTAAGGGCTGCATGTGGCCCCTGGGCCGCAGGTTGGGCACCTAGGTTTTAGATGATTGGAACATGATCAATGTGGCCAGAGGGTAAAGCAAACAAAATTCTAGGGTGCATAATTTGGGGGAGCCCCAGCAAAAGGAGGAAGTTTCTGTAGTCAAAGCTTATTCAAATGCTGTGTCCTGTTTTAGAGGCCAAACAGCCCTAGCAACACAATTAACTAAATGTCTGAAGGAAACATATCAACATTGACTGTACCTTAATATTTATAGCTGGGGGGGGAAAGAGACAAAAGAAATGGCAGATCAGTCAAGAGTGAGCGCATTAACAATCTTAATTTTAACAAGTAAACATTTAAAAGTGCAGACTTTTTAGATTACATGGTCTTATTCTGCTGTCACTGTTCTATGTTTCAAATCAGACTTTACAATGTCCTGAAATCAGAGCCTTTTCTAGAATTTGGGGGGCCCTATGCACACTTGTTGCCTATGGCCCCCTGTTGACTGTTGGTTGTGCTAGCAGATAAGTTGTTGAGTAGGGAAGGGTGGTGGGTGAGATTATACGTGAACGGAGGCCCTGTGCACCCACATGCTTCACAAAGCGGGATGTCTGAAATGTATACGGTACATTAAAATGTACATTGATGTATGCCCAGAGTTTACCTGAATAAAGTTCTCTTTCAAATTCATTCTCAGTGGTAAAGACATGTTTCCCAGCTTTTGGGTTGATTGTGTCTTGGAGCCTGAGTGGAGGTGGAAAGTCAAAGTGTTTGACCACCAAAGTTTCTGCTGTCTTGTTTGAGCCACCAATCTCTTTCTCTTTTGTTGATGATGGTAAATATCCAGGCATACTACAAAGAAAGAGAGATATTACTGATCCAACAGTATTAGTCCTAACCTATTTAGAACTTCAGGACACCTGTTAAGGATATTGTATAAAGGCCCTTTCACACTAGCTGTGGTTGCGTTGCAGTACCACAACACAGAGTGGCTTGCATTAAAACATGGTAAAAAATTCCATAGAATACCTGTTGTACCTTTTTACACTGGTCCTATTGTAAATGACCTGCATTTTTGTGACGCGGTGTTCTGCATCTTCTTTACAAGTGTATGCATAAGCTCATGGGTTCTTGCACGTCGCTGGTAAAAACCATGGCTGCACCGCTACTGTGGAGGGGCCTTTATGCAGTTCCACTAATTGCAGCTTGCCCTAATGAAGCTCATCCAAGGATTACTGTGAAGGTTACATTTTTGGTGATATCATTTAAGTTAACAATGTTGGCCTAATTCTGGTTGGAAGCACTGAGGAAATACAGCGAGGCTGTTCTTTAATAAAAAAAAAAAAAGATTACTCAATAGTTAAAGTGATCTGTTTTGTAACATATTAAAGCCTTTCATTACATTTGCTCTTGTTCAGAAACCCTAAAATAATTTTTTTTATGTTGTAGGCCTGTAACTTCCCAAAATATGTCCGTACAAGGGTCTAGTAGACATCCTGAATATAATAATGTTTGAAACAAACAATTATGTTTAAAAAAATTACATTTAAAAAATAAAATAAATTAATAAAAGGTATTATTTGAATGATAAAACCTTTAAAATACTTCTTTTGTATGAAAGATTTCAAAACACTATGTATTTATATTTTGTTGAAAATAACATTTTTATTCAATTGGAAATGTGTTTTGTGTTTTTTTTTTACTTTGAAATGTATTGGATACAGCTATCACAGTATCCAGTACAATTCCCTTTGGCACCCTCTCTCCCCTGGTGTGATGGACCTGGTGACATCACAACAGGTGTGAAAGGTTTAACTGCAAAGGGGCACATCTGGGCAATCACACTGAAACATTTTTCTCCATAGACATGTTTTAGTGGCAATTATTTTTTAATCTCCCGCCAGGGGGGCGGGGGTGCACAGAGGGGTCCGCGTGCTCCTCCAGCAGCTTCTTCTTCAGATCGGAGCCACCGTAGCAGCGCGGAATAGTAAATCTGCGCTGCCAGGGCTCCGATCTTCGCCGGACGGCTCCATCTAGTCCAGTGCAGTACTGACAGGACAGCGCTGGACAAGATGGTGCCCTCAGGATTGGCAGAGGGGTTAAAGGTCTCTCTCTTACCAGAATGAATATGCTTGTGAATTTTGCCAACTCACTTACTTGTAATAAACAGGAAGGAGGGTTTCAGGTGTTTTGTTATCTGTAACAACCAGTTCATTTGATATTGTAGACTTTTCTAGTTCATTGCATGTCCTGAAGTCTTCCTCAGTCATGTGGTCCTCTCCAATCAGCACTGAAGTCTTATTCAAACCATACTGTTGAGAAAACCTATCTTTGAAGTCTTTGTGTTCTGTGCCGTGAGCCAACAGCCACTGTGTTGTAGCCTTTGTCAGCATCTTCAACAGAACCTCGTCACGTTTTATTAGGAGTTTTCCGGACTCAGAACCAAGACTCGGTTTAGTGCTCTCCAGCAATTTGACTTTGGCCAGCCCAGTTATATCAGATGCTTTTGGTTTCATTTGTTCTACTGATAAGTTCGGTACCGTTGATTGCAGTTTCTTCCATATACTGTGCCCAATCGTAGGGCAGCTTTTTGATTTTATGTCTCTAGAAGACACAGGGGGATTCAGGTGGCATATTTTGTGTTGTTTTGGCTGTATGCTTATTACTTTCTTATCTTTTGCTTGTGAAATTATATCCGAGATGTTGTAGATACTTTGTGAATCCCATTCTTCGTAGGGTAGACTGGAGAGGCCTCTGTCCTTTACCACCTCTTTGGAGAAATGTAGGTCTCCAGCTACATTTTGGATATATTTTGTTTGATGCTGTAGGGAATGCCGACTTGATGGGTAGTATTCAGCTATAGGTTGGACAGATGTCAGATGATGAGTTCTTTGTTGTGGTAATAAGTTTTTGAGAAATCTTGGCTCTAAACCCAGTACCATCTGATGATAGTAGGTGGAAGAAAGCTCCATCATACATATATTATTATGCGGTCCTTCAAAGAAAACAAATTAATATCAGTTAAAGCGGAAGTAAACTAAAAAAAAAAATCCCCCACATACATTACACAGACATATTA
>CM070043.1:11723970-11734214 GCA_036250615.1 Ptychadena robeensis
GGTAGATCTAATGGAAATTGTATGGATCGATCTTAAGGTGTATGGGGGGCTTAAGAAATACTCTTCTTACCTGTGCAAGCTACTGACCTTTTGGTAGATTACACAAAAATGAGCATGCCCATCTAACAGGGTCCCTGGGAAGTATTCTTACATCTAATTTTCAACTTTGAAGGAGAGGGTGGAGATGTGGGTTTAATATTCTGGAAATGTTTTTGTCTTAGTACATAATATTTATAATAAAGTAAAAACATGCATGAGATTAGAATTTTTTGTTGAAAAAAATGCCTAAGCAAATCAGAGAACAATATAAGTAAAGTGAAAATATTAAGATATTAGGGTTAACTATGAGGTAATATAGAAAAATGTTATTTAAAAAAAATTCTAACATAACATCCTATGCAGATTTAAAGTTATCCTGTTGATATGAAATTAATATCAACCAGTGTTTCATTATACAGTTACATAATATTTAGTCATTTTTTATGGCTGGCATTTGCTAGTAAGGACATCAGGAAGTCATCCTTTTTTTTATAATAAGTTACATATTTGTGCTATGAGTTTTGTACGTATTCTTAGCAGGTTAAAAGATCCAAATATGCCTCAGTGCATGTCATAACTAACTTTATTTGTGTATATTAAATGTATATTATATATAATATAGCAACTTTCACATGTACCATTCTGATGTCCTACAATGAGTCCTCTGCAACATTCTGCTGACCTGAACAATGTTTCAGAGTCACATTGAAAAGAATTATTATTATTGATTTCATCCCCATGAATAGGTTCCTGCTATTGACATCCACATTTCATGTTTACAGCTAGGGATAAAAATCACTTAGTATAAATCAGATACTGGATACATGGGAGACAATAAATCTTTACAATTATCTAATTTGCAGAGACTTGCTGTACTGTATTTTCTTTATCGTTCTACATACTGTATATTGTTTTATCCAGCATATCAAATTCTCTTAACCTTTTATACAGGCTATATACAACATTTTAACTGAAACATAGCAGACTGTTGATGTATGATGGAATGCACAGTGTAATAATTTGTGTAACAAAAATTTCATGGATACTCTTTTTAGGGCTTTTTTTATATACATTGATCAAAAATATAAACGCAACACTTTTGGTTTTGCTCCCATTTTGCATGAGCAAAGATCTGAAAAATTTTCTACATACACAAAAGACCCATTGATCTCAAATATTGTTCACAAATCTGTGTTAGTGAGCACATCTCCTTTGCTGAGATAATTCATCCCATCTCACAGGTATGGCATATCAAGGTGCTGATTAGACAGCATGAATATTGAACAGGTGAGCCTTAAGGCCCCCACACACGTACCGAGTGGGTACCGACAGAGCAGGTCAGATCAGCTCTGAAGAGCAGCGTGATGACGTCATCACGCTGCTCTCCAGAGATGACAGCATCAGCCGGCACCCTTTGTGTGCCGGCCGTTAGCTTTTATAAGATGCTGGTCTTCATTGAAACTAACGGCATCGGCCAGAGAATATCGGACATGTCCATTCTCTAACTGGCCGAGCTGTGGGGCGACAGGGATCTGTCGCCCCATGTGGGCACCCCCGATTGGCTGCCGATTGGCCGCCGCTCAGTGTGTGTATGGCTAGCTTTAGACTACCCACAATAAAAGGTCACTCTGAACACAGCTCTAAAATGTTCAGAGTGGCCTTTTATTGTGGGCAGTCTATTATTATCGCAATGCATGGCCATACACACTAATTTTGTATTTACGAATATTGAATTTAACAATAGTACAATTATTATTAGCAAAATATTGTGAATTCGAATATTGCCTATGCCGTTCAGCACTAGTCATGTGTATGGCCACCATTTACCTCAAGCAGTGCAACACATCTTGGTCACATGATCAGGTTGTTGATTGTGGGCTGTGGAATGTTGGTCCACTCCAGTTATATAGCTGTGAGAAGTTGCAGAATATTGTCAGGAACTGGAACAAGCTGTCGTATACGCCGATCCAGAGCATCTCAAACATGCTCAATGGGTGGCACGTCTGGTGGAGTATGCTGGCCATGCAAGTACTGGAAGAAATTATGTAAAGATTCTTGCAATATCCCCATTATCATGCTGCAACATGAGGTCCAACAGAAGTTGTTACTTGAATCTACTAAATATATGCCTGCTGCATCAAAACGTAGTATAGAAAAATTTAGTTTTTCTAAACTAGTTATCAAAATGACAGCTGGGACTTTCTATAAAACAGCCACAGTCTGTGTAGGTAGGTTTCTGCTTTTTTAAATCCTCTGTTAATTCCATTATATGCCCACTTTTTAATCAGGGCTCAAACTCTCCAATCAGCAGGTAGAATAAGTTCAGTTCCACCATGTAGCATGCTGTGAATACTTTCTGAAGTTTTAAAAGTTGAATAATACCTAATTTCTATGTATAGGTTATAATTGTATACATACACATGGTCTGCTAAATGTTTTGATTAAATATGTATACTTTGCTAATTACCTCAGCTTATCATACACAAAACTGTGCAATAAGATGCCATTCCATGGCAATGGTAACCTAATGAACACACACACATGTATTGAAGAGGGCCACAATGGATTTTAAGGTGACTTAACTATTCTTGTGCATAAATGATTGGAAAGCTGCTATCTGCCCAAGGAAGTGATTGATGGTAGACAATAAATGGTCCAAGCTCCGATCAATGGTAGGCCCTTTGGGTATTTAAAGCGCACACAGACGGGTATTTCAGCCTTGCTCTGTTAATCAGTTATGGGATTGCTGTACAGAGATCTATAAGTTACCCTCATGATTTTGCACAGGACTTTCAGACCATGACTAGGAAAGTGCTGAAACACCTATAGAACTTCTTTTAATCAATGTACAACTAACATGTTACACATGATTGTATCATCTGGGTGTTTTCCTAATGTTCTCCAATTACTCTTCATTCAAGTGACTTTTTACATGTGAAAGTGTACCTTCCAATAAGACCTTCTTTTTGTATAACCCATCCCCTTTCAAAAAAAAAACCCACTGAAAAATAATAAAAAAAGGAAGGTTCCAGCAGGTTCAGGTGACATTATCACGCTTCCTGGGAAAGCATGGCACCCGAAATCCTACTAGAACTCGATATGGCCAAAGGGCATTCTCAGAGCATCATGTAGTAGAGTTGTATATGTGTTAGAGTCTCGGCCATTCAAATATGGCCCAGTTAAGCTGTGCAATAATCATGACGTCTAATCAGCACCTTGATATGCCACGCCTGTGAGGTGGGATGGATTATCTCGGCAACGAAGAAGTGCTCACTAAAGGCCCCCATACGCGTTCAGATTTTCCCATATGGTCGACTTAAAACAATACTTTTCTAAGTCAGTCCGCAAATTGATGCCTGCCCACATGGTCTGGTCGTAATTGGAAAAGATGAAAAGATGATTGGACATGTCCGAAAATTGCTGTCTGTCAGTATATATAGAGTACAGTTTTGTTGTTGGGATTTTGATCATGTTTAGCCAATCTGCATAGTAGTACGATGTAAAAAAAATTGTCTGACAAAATGACATTGACATACTTCAATTTGTTGGACAATCAAGAAAATCTAAAATCGATCAAGTATTGGTTTCTCCATGTGGTGTCTATTTTATTTTTCTTCAACCTCCTATTGAAATAAATAAGCCAATCATATGGGAAAATCTGAACGTGTATGGGGGGGGGGGGGGGGGGGGGGGGGGGGGGGGCTTTAGACAGATTTGTGCACAATATTTGAGAGTAATGGGTCTTTTGTGTATGTAGAAAATGTTTCAGATCTTCATGAGTTCAGCTCATGCAAAAAGGAAGCAAAACCAAAAAGTGTTGCGTTTATATTTTTGTTTAGTGTATATTATACAGTATATATGTATAGTATATATTCTCCATAAATGTTTTGACACATGGTTGCTGGGTCATGAATAAACATTTAATTGCAATAAATATCCAGGCAGAAATAGGCACACACTGAACAAAGCAGGATGCCATTTACTGTATATATTTTCATTGTATTTCAATGAGGTGCCCAATGTTATCAGCTGGTAATTGTTTCTGTCTTTCAAACTCAAAATTACTGTGGATGTGCTCCACCGCTCACATGGATCTAATCAGCTTCAGCACAGGCCATGACTTCACTGAAAAAAGATAACTATACACTAAAACACAATATAAAAACTCATTATTCTGCAAAAAGGGTCAAAATCACATTCACGGGGTTATAGAGCCTCCCTACACACAAACAATTGTGATTATCCATCCTATAAGCTGATTGACATTTGTTCAAGCAGGATAGATCGCTAAAGGTGTGCCGCATTCGATTCCAAAACAATCGCCAAACGGAATGCAACGAAGTGTCGAATGAACAGTGATCCGACATGTCGGAAGGGGAATGGGGGCTAAAATCTATTACAAATTGTGAAAATGTACAGTTGTGTTCAAAATTACACAATTCCACTGAAATTGAGCGTTTTGGCCATTTTGACATTGATTTTGATCATTTCAGTCACAATGAAATCAGCGAGGCACTTGTAAGTCAGACAAATATAACATAACATTAATAATGAAATAACCACAAATGTCTTTTCTGTGCTCACATCATTATCAGTTTTATTCAAACCCCGAAGTGACATTCATTCTTAGTACTAAGTACAACATCCTTTTCCAGTTAAGAGAAGAAAAAAGGGGGTTTGGAAAAGCAGAGAGGGGGTAACCTAACTAAATCCCCCAGTCTGCCTACCAATAGGAGGATGAACCTCCAGGGGACTTTGAGGCACCAATGAATCAACTATTGTGTAAAAGATTGTCATTTTATTAGAACAAAAATACATTCCCAATACATAATACATCAGTATAATCAGAATGTCATTGGATACAATCTCATAGAGTGATACATAGAGTTTTCCAGTTATAACAGCTTTTACACGTGAAGCATAGCGTGACACAAGTGTCTTGCAGCGATCTACGGGTATCTTAGCCCATTCTTCATGGGCAAAAGCCTCCAGTTCAGTCACATTCTTAGGCTTGGGCGCTGCAACTGCTTTCTTCAAGTCCCACCAGAGGTTCTCAATCGGATTTAAGCCTGGTGACTGTGATGGCCACTCCAAAATGCTCTAGCCTTTCGACTCCATCACATTTCCTTCCAATATCTCCTGGTACTGAAGAGAATTCATGGTAACTTGCACATGCTGAAGCTTCCCTGTACCTGCAGAAGCAAAACAGCTCCAAAGCATGATTGACCCCCCGCCATGCTTCACAGTAGGCAAGGTGTTCTTTTCTTCATAGGCCTTGTTCTTCCTCCTCCAAACATAGCGTTGATCCGTGGGCCCAAACAGTTCTAATTTTGTTTCATCAGTCCACAGAACACTATCCCAAAACTTTTGTGGTTTGTCCACATGACTTTTGGCATACTGCAGTCGATCAACGGATGGATGGATCAATGCTCCTTGACTAAAAGAAATGCAGTTAGGCCAAATCTCCACTATACTTTGCCGAAATGCTTTTTTGAATGGGTGATGACCCACGATGTGTGTGCCTCCCATCGCGGTGTGATTTTAAGAATGTGATAAAGTGCGCACACATTGCAGGTACACATTGAAAGTCAATGGGGCATGTAACAAAGATCAATCCACTTTAGCCGTGTCATTTAGCCCAGCAAATCGTAATAGAGTTTTAGCCTAAGAATAAAATTTCTAAGTTTGAGTATTGCAGTTAAGCATTTGACAGCATTAGATTATCCAAACTTCATAGGTGTCAAACTTTAGCCCAGGGTGCAAATATTTTTGCCCTGCAGCAGATTTCTCAGCAGCCCACTACCAGCTACAATCACCACCCCTCCATCCTCCCACTCTAGTAGTAGAGAATTATGGGTCTTGGCTGCTCAGTGGTCCGTTCCATTGATCTTACAGTGAGCAACTGCTGCATGGAGTATTCTGGAATACTGTAGTTCTCTACCCCCAGATTCCTCACAGAGGCATGGTTGAGGGCACCACCTACCCACGCCCCCTCATGTTACCAGTCACGCGATCTAGGGCAGACCTGGAAGCCTCGACGTACACACCGATGCACAGAATCACCGGGGGGGATCACAGGTAAGTTTCTCCTGATATAACTCGGGCCAAATGCTCAAGAGGTTAAGCATTCTGCACTGTGCTCTTTGTAGACAGTCTGTCTTACCATGGACACATGAAGATCAAGGCTTTTGGAGATACTTTTGTAACCTTTTCTAGCTTTATGCAAGTCAACAATTCTTGATCGTAGAGCTCTTTCCTGCGAGGCATGGTTCACATCAGACAGTGCTTCTTGAAACCAGTAAACCCAAAACTGGTTTGTGTTTTGTAAGGGCAGGACAGCTTAAAGCAGCACATCCAATATCATCACACTGATTGGACTCATGGTTGGTTCACTCCTGGCTCCAATTAGCTCTTGGAGAAGTCATTAGGTTAGGGGTTCACATACCTTTTCCACTCTGCACTGTGAATGTTTACATGTTATGTTCAATAAAAACATGAAAACATATCATGTTTGTGTAGTATTATTTTAAGCAGATTGTTTATTTCTATTGGTGTGACTTAGATGAAGATCAGAGCACATTTTATGACCAAATCATTCAAAATGCCACGTAATCCATAGGGTTCACATACTTTTTCTTGCAACTGTACATGGATTACACATACTTTATGCACTTTATGCACAGTTTATATGTAGTCCATATGTGTCCCCATCCCTATGTGTACAGTGAGTCTGTAGTCCAGGCATGTCAAACTCTGATCCATGGGTCAAAAATGTCTCACAGTATAATTATGTTTTAAAGTGAATATTAAAGTGGGCCTATCACCAGAAATCAATTTTATTATGAATGGCACTAGAAGTGCCAATATTAGGGAGGAATGCAGTAAAAAAAACTAAAACTTTCCTTTTTACCACACAGCTCCCCTCACTTCCTGGTTCGCTGAAGGCAACACATGAAACTGGGGGTGCAATGTCGCGCGTGGCCACTGATCTTCTATGGGAATAGTGATCTTCTATGGGAATAGTGATCTTCTATGGGAATTTTCAAAGCAGATCACTGCTTCCTGTGACGTGGTGCTTATTTCTGCCTACAATGAACCAGGAAGTGAGAAGAGCTGCTGAATAATCTTCTGCTCATTACAGGTAAGTTTTGGGGTTTTTTCACTGCATTCCTCCCTATTATTGGCACTTCAAGTGCCATTCATGAAAACATAGATTCCTGGTGGTAGGTCCGCTTTAAGGATAGCTAGGACTTTGTCCAAGTTTGCTCTGTATTTGAGTTTGACACCCTGCTCTAGGTCATTTAGTTTTTGAATAAATTCAGATAAAAGTTAAGTTAAATAAAAAAAAATTTGATTTCACTTTCAACCTAATTTATGCAAAAACGGCATGTGATGATACCAAATTCAGGAGCTTTGCAATGAACTCCCAAAAACAACCCGTGAAACATTTTCTTCTGTGCATTTTGGTTCTGAAAAATTCGTTTCATATTGGAGTATATGTGGCATGTAAAGTTTATCGAGTTGGGATCTCTTTTGCAAATACATTAAGCTCAAAATGTAAGCAAACAATCTACATACTTATTTATTTTGCCCATTTGTTTTCATTTGACTGTTATTTTCAAGTATTACGTTTTACATGTATATCCTAAAAGGAATAACATCAGAAACATAGTTTTCCAAAAAGATATGCATATCTATTACTAAAACTCCATTAATGCATGAGAGCACATATGAACTTCTCTTTTGGCTGTCCCTTCTCTTTTGTCTAAACTTGATAAGGATAGTGTTCTCATACTTTCCTTAATGTTTTCTCCATGGAATTACATTTTTGGTGGGGTTTCCTTTTGTATATATAGTATTCGAAGAAGTTGGACTACGTTTTAAACCTGGCACCAGATGGTTCAGGAAGGTACATGTAGCTCATCCTTCTGGATTATATACTATATATATTTATTCTTTTTTTCAGCATACATACTGACATACTGAGTAAACGGCCAAAGAAAAGATGAGTTGATAAGAATTGTCTTACTTGGCTTCAATGTACAGTTATTTATGGGGAATTTTCTTGGAGGACGGTTCCAAAGACAGATAACTCTTTGTCCGTTTTCCTGTTGTTTTGCATAGTAACGGAATATTTGATGGATAACATGTTTAAGCAACACCTACAGTCAGCAAGCTGGTCTTTTATGAAGAAGGATAGACCATGGCCTAGGTAGGCACATAGTCATTTTCCCTGTCTAATGCGTTTCAGAAACATACAATTTAAGGCTCTTTAATGTTGGGTTTCAAGCTGTTAAGCGTCAAGATAGAGGCCAAGCAAGCGACTTCTCATCTTTGGCAAGTCAGCCACAACAGCTGCTCAGCATCCACTTCAAGATGGGCTTTGAGGAAGAGACGATGAAACTCATTAATATTTTCTGTCAAGTTAATCTGAAACAGTCTGTCGGTTCTTGTCAGCCTTCCCTGCTTTTGCTCTTCCTGGCCTAAACACTATAATGAAAAAATAAAGCTTTCCGTCACAGAGCTCATTGCCAGCATATATAGTGAGAGTTATATCTCAATTCTCCCCGCAACCACAATATACTTTCCATTACAGCTGTGAATTTCTGTAACATTCACTCACTGTTAGCCTATTAAAAAATAATGGAGAGAATGAAATTGAAGTCGAGGAGGATATGAAAGCCCAACTCTGACTACATTGCAGTACCCTCTCTCAACATCTGTACATAGTATTGTTTCAGATCTCTTTAGCTGGGCTCAATTACATCAAGGGGTTTCTTTTCTTATGTTGGTGTTGGGTGGAGCAACCCTAAGTGCTACACATTGTCAGGGGGTGCTATCCTTGGATGACAGTGCCAATTGTATAATGGAGATGCTTTTTAATTTGAAAACCTTGAATTAATGCGGCAGAGTAGAACTTTTACTGGCAGAAGCAATTGCAAAAATAGACATGTGCGGTTTGATATTTCTGCTTGATAAACTTAAAACAATACATTTTAGTTGATTTTGGCTAAAAGTTATCGAAGCCAAAAGGCCCCCATACACGTGTCGGATTCCCACCGGGTTCCGGCCCGATCGATTCCGGGCGCGTGCTCGCGAAACGATCGTGCCGGAATCGCGTGAAGCCCACCTTGTCCGATCGATCAGGTCCGATCGTTCGGGGGCCCAGAATCGGATCCGACAGAGAACCAACATGTTGGTCTTTTTGATCCGATTCTGCAGGGGGAGTTGCCATTTGGGAAGTAAGCCGATCGAACACGGATCCGTCCAGGAATCCGTGGGACAAGGTGGTATGCAGCGATCGGATACTCTTAATTGGCTGATTGATCGGAGCTCCGATTCCCGCTGAGATCGCCGGAATCGATCGGGTGAGTGATCAATTGGCCATGGAATCCGACACGTGTATGGGAGCCTAAACATAAAATTGACAGAGCACTCATTGGACATATTGGTAAATTGTAGTCGATCCCACAAGTATGTGATGATATTCTAGGTACTACCAATCTAAGAAAATAAATCCATCACACTCTGTGGTGGTACAAATCGATCAATGTTAATGATGATCGATATTTAAATTGAATCTAAGATCAATAGTGCAAAGGATGAACTGTGTATGGCTAGCTTTAAGTGCACTAGGTTTGTGAGGGTGAGTCTCATAGGAACCATCAAGTAATTGTTAAAAAATTGTTTTGTGCAAAGTTACAAATAATACCAATGTATAATTTTTTTTTATTTTTTTTAATATATTTTATTGAGAGAAAAGAAGGCATACATGGCACGCAGGCAAAAAATATACAGTAATGAACTCTCAATACATTTTACAGACATTTTTTCAAGGAACTGTCAAGGAAATCAATCAACTCGGCGGAATCCAGCCCCTTGGGTTAAGCCGTCAGAGGGGATACCACCCAAAACTAAACATATAAACAAAATGACTATAGCAAACAAATCTAACAACATGACTGCGTTGCCCCACGCCACTCAATACAGGAGTGTCTCCCCCCCCCCCCCCCCCCGCATATACCACCAGTCACCTTAGCGAGCAGTAATCTAAAAGTTAGATACATACATAACCCCAAATTTGGCCTCGCAGTGCAGCACCGACGTGTCCCACAAAGTACATTACACTACAGTAGATCCAGAGTGACCCGAACAATCTAACGGTGTCGGCACTTCGAGGGGGCCCAGGGCACCCCTAACCTGTT
>CM070043.1:11737424-11754312 GCA_036250615.1 Ptychadena robeensis
TCCGCTCCACGAAAGTGCAGAAAACTCACATAAACTTGCATAAGAGTGCTCCGTCCACATATAAAGGCTTGAAGGGGGGGACTATGTCCCCTGGCGAGAGTCACTGTTCAACCCTGCTCCACGGGCAGGACAGAGGGGGTCTGTAGGGGGCAGGCGGCCCGGCCGAAGGAGATAGATTCGGGGGAAGAGAGGCCCGTGAATGGGGAGATGAGATGCGGTCGAGGTACCGCGCTGCCTCCTCAGGGGTGTGATACAGGACCGTTTTCCCCTCCGTAGTGGTAATGCGTAGAGACGCGGGATACTGCAGGACAAAACGAATACGGTGTTTCACCAGCTCACCACATACCTCAGCATAAGCCCGCCGTTTCTTGGACACCTCAGCAGAGTAATCAGCAAAGAGTAAAAGACGGTGGCCATCCGCGACCATGTTCCTCTGGGCCCTGTACGCTCGCAGTATGGACACCTTGTCATTAAAATCCAGATATCGCACAATGACAGGGCTGGGTGAGGTGCGTTTGGGTTGCAAGGGGCCCAGCCAGTGCGCCCGTTCCACACGGAAAGTACCCGTCAGTCCCAGGGCCTGAGGCAAGTTGTTTGACAGAAGGTAGCGAGCTTCTGAGGGCAATACGATTCCGGAAGGCCTACCACCCGGAGATTATTGCGGCGGATCCTATTTTCCATGTCATCCACTTTGGCTGCAGCTGTAACCTGTGAATCCTTAAGAGCAGCGTTATCCGCGTGCAGGGAGGTAATGGCATCCTCTGCCGCACTGACCCGTTCCTCCAGCGTGGTGATGCGAGTACTATGGTCCTGCACCTCCCCCTGTATGTCCTGGAGGGATTGGGATAGGTAAGTGTGTAGCTTCGTCAGGATGGCCTCCTGGAGTTTGCCAGCCACTGCCCCAGCCAGCTTTTCATAGTCAAGGTGCAGCGCAGGGGGGTTGGTGCCACAGTCTGTGTCCCCATCCTCGCTGGAGGCCGCAGCAGAAGTGATGGCGGTGGCGGCCATCTTGGATAGGCCGCGCTTGCGATGGCGCGCTTTGCCCTTGGCGCGATCTGACAGCGCCGATTTTGCCAGGTACCGGTCCATTGTTGTTGCGCCGGGTGTAACAGCGGTCCGGGGCGGCGGTACGGGCGTCCGGGAGCCAGGGAGGAGCAGAGTAGCAGAGGATGGGACGGAGCAGCTCAGCTACCGCTCACATCAGGCGTCGGAACCGGAAGTCACCAATGTATAATTTTTACGTACATCATGAAATCATTTGTACGTATGGCATAAACTTTGACACAGATCACAACTGTAACATGGGTAGTGGTCTTAGACTAATATGAACACCCTCCTATGTATGTGGGCATGTTTTGCCCCAAAGAAGGGGCTTCGTCAGGATGATACAGTGTACAGTCCATCAACTGCACACATACTTGCACGGTTTCAGATGGGAACAGGGCGAGAAAGGCAATACCAGGGGATGGGTAAGGAAAGCCCCAACAGTAGGATGATGAAATACAGCCAACCCTCCCCCTCTCTTGAGGCATCTACATTTTAGGTACCCTTTAAAAAGATAGGGGGAGCTTGTAATGTAGCCACCTTGGTTCATCCAAAATATACACCAATATTTACTTCGAAGTCTGTAAACGTCTCTCCCTGTCTGGACAGAAAAAGGGAGGCATGATTGGTGCATTTCTGTTATGCTGGGCCTGGAGCAAATGCCCTTGTTGTTATCACTGAATTTTATGTAGAGGACAATATTGTCCCGAATAATACATCTTAACCTTTCTTCATTTCTTTATCTTCAAAGAAGACATTTTTTAGTTTTGAAAATCAAAGGCTCTCTTATGTTTATTTTTAATAACTTCTCAGCCATGTCTATTTTTAAGAAAAACATTATTTAAACAATGTAGATCTAAAGGAAGAATATATCCTTTGTGTATTCCTTATGACCTAAATGTAACCCTGTCATCTCTAAAAGCTTACAGTGGCCTGCTTATCAGATATTAAATATGTGGAGAAACACACACAGACCTTATCAGCGCTGAGCAGAGCCAAACGAAACACAAAATGCCAACGAGACAAATTTATTGAAGCATTAATAACTATAAAACAGACAGGGTAAAACAAATCTATACTGTATGTTTTAGACGCCCACCATCCAAGAAGCAGATAGTTCCCATAGTTAGAGCTCTGTTGGTCTTTTGCAATGAAGACAGGACCCAGAGCAAATCATATTCAGAGCTTTAATAGATTGTAAAGTCACAGTTTACTTGACGGTTCTTTGTATGTATCCAGCGATACCAAACACATCTCCAGTATGGACTATAGAACATGTAGCAGAATACAGAGAACAAATCGAACAATTAAAGTGAACCCGTCCCCAGACCATTAAACTGTAATGCAATTTAAATCATATGATAATTAATATATTTTATTTATATATGTTACTTATCTGTAGAATACGTGCCTCCATGTTCCACGGGACTTAAACCTAGGCCCCCATACACCTAGCGAGCTGCGGCAGCGAATCGCGAGCGCCCATGTCTTCGGTTGGCTAGAGAACGGACATGTCCGTAAATCTCTGGCCAGTGCCATTAGTATGAATGGTGACCGGAGTCCCCATCAAATGTAAAGACCTGTACAAAGTGTGCCCGCCGATACTCGAGCGACGGAGTGCATCGTAATGATGTCATCGCACTGCACTCCGTCTCTCGTTTCTCAGCCCTGGCTCGTCTGGGGTATGGGGGCCTTAAGAAGCCTCTTTGGTCTCCCCCCAAGCACCTACATAGAAGATTAAGAAGGTAGTTAGAGGGAAGGGCACAGGAGGAGTACATGAGCTGGGCCAGCACAAAGTCATAATAATTTGACTCCCAGAAGAGGAGAATGCTACATGAAAGGAGGGAGAGAGTTGTGCTAGAGAACTGGCACTTCCTGGAAACATTTATGGAAACGAAATACAAAGAATAATTGAAAATATGAAAAAAAAGTAATAAGAAAAACTTATTTCAGCAGTTTGCACATCATGGATTAATACCAGCACCAAGTACAGGATTTCACTTAGGGGTGCACTCAAATATGCTGGATATGCTGGATCCCTACGAATAAGCCCCGGATAACAGAGAGAAACGCATCAGGGAGGGGACCCCTGTTAGGGTGTTGGTCTGTTATCAATGTTGTGGATTTCGATTTTTTTCAATAAAATCTGGAATTTTTATTCAATTTGCGGAAACAATCAGCTTTTTTCTCTTTTTTCTTCTCTTTCAAAGACTTCTGCAGCTGTCACAATGATATTGTAGCTTTGTTTGTTAAGGAAGCTTGGGATCCTTTAGCCCTTGCATACAAATATAAAAAAAAAAAATGGCCCCTTCTCTGGGAGTGAAAAAGTACCAGCGATGCTTCTGCTGATGGTCCATTTCATAGTTTGTACTTGTGTAAACTAATTTGTCTCTAAACCCATTTATAATATATTTTTTTTAGTAATATGTGTAAAATGCCCATTATAAATAAAAGTTAATACAAATGATAATAGTACTGCATGTTATCAATGGCTCATACCTAAATTGATGCTAAATAGTTGAGCGCAAGTATAAAGAATTTCTATTGAGAATATCTGCACTTTGAGAATTCATGCCGATCTTAAGTATAGTTTTATATCTTCGTTCTTTTTTACCCCCAAAATTGGCAGCCACTCGGCCGCCGGTGGTCGCACCTTGGCTTCCCTCAAGCTCTCCCGGCACGGAGATTAGCCAGGGAGCTGGAGGAGGTGTCAGATGTGAGATGTCGGCCATGTCTGCCTCTTTCATCTGAACTGTGTATTTGCCTATGCCAGCAGAGCTCAGAGCCCTGAACTGGCACAGGCAATGAAGCGAGAGATATAGACGAACTGGCATCTATATCTCTCTCTCCTGTCCGTGGGAACTGCAATCACTCTGCAGCCCCCACGGACACAGTAACAGCAGGAACAGCTGATCGGCAGAGGAGAGCAGAGGAGAGTAGGAGACAGCCCGACCCCCCTTCCTGCAAATCAGTGTGGAGAATAATGTGTTCTACTGAGAGAGTACTGCTGCTAGTGACACCTACTGGCTGAATTGAATATTGCATTCACTGAATTCATTGCATTCACCCAATTGATGTGAAAACGTATTACATTTTTTTTTGTTTTCTTGCCCTAAAAACTGGGTGCGTCTTATGGTCCAGTGCGTCTTATAGTCTGAAAAATACGGTACCTCTATGTGTTGTCTCAATGGGTTGATTACACTGCAGCTGCTAGTTCACATTCTACCACTAGATATTGGTTGAATTTTTTGACTAGCTGACTTTGTGAGCTGATTGCAAAGCCCATGAACAAAGTATCATCACTAAAATTGCTGGAGATGTAGAGAAGTTTTGCTCTAGCACATGTCGTTTTTGTATAAATTAAGTTCAAAGTCAAAGTAGAAATTTTTACTTGATTTGAACTTCATTTATGCAAAAACTATTTGTGTTAGAGCAATACTTAACTTTTTGTAGTATACCCCAACCCTTCTCTACATCTTCAGCAAGTTTGGTGATGATACCATGTTCAAGGGGTTTGCAATCAACTTGAAATCATCGAAATGGTCAAGTTTAAAAAAAAAATTATTCAACCTTCCCTATCTACCACTAGATGTCGCCATGACAACACATTGCATTCACAATATTTGCATGTACAAGTGCTGATTTTCTCTATACATAATAATGAGATTTCGAATTTCCAAATGTACGTATAATATTTGGAGAATAATTTGTGAAATTTCGGAAATTCAAATATTGCCTATGCTGCTCATCACTAATCCCAAATCCTGCTACAAATGTCCACATTATAGTAAATTATCTAGTGACCACAAATGGAGAAAAAATTTCATCATATTATAAACAATGGTCTGTTTAATTGATTAAAAAAAAAAAGATACCAAACATGTATACCACTGTTTATTATGTGTGAAATAGGTATTAAAACAACCGTGACAGTTTTTTGTTGCCTGGGATTGAAATAAATGGTTTGATCTAATCCTTAAAAAGATAGAGATGATCTCTGGGGGTCAGGAGGAAGCTCTTAGATGCAAGGACATGTATTTGTTATCTGTGTCAGTCCTCTCTTTTAGTAAATGTGAAGACCCAGGTCTGGTCTGCAATGCTTGAATACTCCTCATTGTGATAACGCCAGTCATTAGTATTCTGTATAGTACACGGAATCATTTTCCATCTCATTTAGAAGACAGATTTTTACATATTTGGAGAGGGAGTCTCATAGATGGAGAAGGAAAAAAGAAAGCTTGAAGAAAAAAAATGCCATAGATGATTTGACAGCCTCTAAATCACAGCTCTGTGGGGCATTGATATAAAACATATGGCATCTGCGTTCCTTTTCTTAAACTCCAACCCATCTAGCTGGAGAAAGCTGCATTTGGTCTGATAAGTACCCAAGAGAAAACGGGAAGATGTTTAATTATGTGATTGGATAATTGTTTCATTCTTTGGAGAACTCCCCAGTGTTTTTGTTAAAGCAAGTGGAAGAAAAAGTCCAATTATCCTAAGACGATTGTACACAGAGCACCCATAATAGATAAGCTGTTTATACCAGGTTGTCCCCCTGTGAACAGAATAGAACAATAAAGGAGAATTAAACCACTGCTTACTACTGTATAGAATAAACATGATTTGTCAGATGTATGTGTTGCCTGATGTTGTGCCAAACTATCCCAAATATTCTGGACCCTAGATAATAAAAAATGGAACATATCTCCTTAATGAATTGCAGGAGAAGTCATTACATGGCAAATTATCATCATTAAGTAGCAATGATTTTTAATGCAATTAGTCCATTCATAGTGATATACTAGGGATTTTCTTTTACTAAGAACTCTCTGTGCATGCCCCTGTGCCCATACTCCATGCTTTCATTGTAATATTCTGGTTATAGGTGTGCGGACTGGCTTAAAGCCAACCACTGGTTTAACATACAGTTGTTCCATACAAAAGCTTCTCACACAGAGGATTAGTCCAAGTCTTTATGGTTGTTGAAAAATAACATTGCATTGGTCTGACACTTCTGAGGTCTCATCTCCTTGCCATAGTTTTCCAGCCATTTTGTAGTTTTGTCGTTTATTATTGGTACCAGATTGTGCCCTGATAATGCATATGTCTGTCACTTTAGTTCTCCAAATTATGTTGACCTGGGTGGTTTCCCAAATGTAGAGATGGTTTGCTGGAGACATCGAGAAGAGTTGTGGGAACATTAATTAGGGCTTGTCCCTATGAAGCAATCGGCCGCAGGTGAGCCCCATCAAATACATGGGCGTGTTCTCCTGCAATCTCCACACCGCGATAAGTAGGGATATAGCATTTGACCATGTGTCCACAGCTGATTCCCTGTACGGACGGATTCCCTGTTGCTCCCGCTGCATGGGTGGGAGCGTGCCCTATTGCTTTAGCAGAGAAATGGGGAAAAACACTATAAAGGCACTATAAGGGCGCTATGAAGACTCAGCAGCCAGCAGCGTCAAAACAGGACCGCAGTTGTGTTGCTCAGAATACGCAGAGTGGACATTATCCCATTCATTAGAATGGTAAGTGTCCTTTCTGCTTCTTTTTTCCCGCGCATCCTCAGTGGAAAAAAAGCGGCAGTGCACACAAGCCCGTTTTAGGGCTTGTGTGCACTGTATTGCACACAGTTTTTGTATTGCACACAGTTTTAGCATAAATTAAGTTCAAGGTTGATTTGAAAAAATTTCAACTTGACTTTAAACTTCATTATTTATAATCTCATTTTTCTAATGTTCCTGCAGCATTCATTACGCTTCCGGGATTTGGGGGATGATACTATCTTTAGGGGGCTTTACAATGAAATTCACAAAGTCAGCTAGTTTATATTTCCTAAAAAATACAACCATATTCACGCAGTGCTGGGGGAGGCATCCTCGGACACTGTATTCAGATTGACCGCCATGACCATATATGGCCCATGTCTGGTTTAGGGGATGCTTGTGGCATGTAATAGAGATAAATAACTGTAGGTACAAAGGAGAGCATGCCATATGTAGTCCAGCAGGATTTAGGTACTCCACTCACACTGTAGTGTAGTCACCCTACCTAACTGGGGCGCTGTCCCCTTTAATTCTCCTTCCCATCAGGCCCCGGGGGGTTCTTGGGGTATATAGTCGCTTCCCCGGAGGAGGAGAGGCAGTCCAGAGGTGCGATTCCTGATAAGACCGCAGCAGCTGGGCACACTAGCTGTCTCCAGGAACACAGTTCTCCACCGTTCATACTGGCGTGCAGGCAACCGGGGGACCGAATAGCCTGCACTACTCTCGCAAGACCTAGTTGCAGCCCAAATGTCCCTTGCTGGAGTCACCCAGGGGCATGCCACTCAAGTGGGGTAGGGAGTTCCCTGCTACCCTAAGCCCCAACCGATGGCACGCCTGTTGTTCCTGCTCTGTACCAATAGGGCTCTACGACAGCGTGCCCTGGCCAGGAGGACCCGTTCTCCCTGTCTGTTGAAGAGAACCAGTCTAGAAAGAGGGCCAGTTTATCCTGTTGGATTCAGATCTAGAGGACTTGGTCGCCCCGTTGTGTTCTGAGTTGTTTCCACATGTTTGTGAGTAGAATAAACAAGTACAGCAGCATGTCCGCCTCTTGTCGTGGTTGATCCTGAACCTGAACATATCTACGATGGTTGCTGACATACAGTTGGAAACATTGCAAACAGTTCACAGGTCAGTATAACAAATGATTTTGAGAAATCTCAATATTCTCACAATATTAAACCCTTTTGGATAGCGCTTTGAAAGGTCATAGGGTGGCAGTCCTAGACTACCACTGGATGTTGTAGAGTTCTGAGTTTGTTGTTGTGGAGTGGAAAGTTGGATAGCTGTCACATGTCCTCATCATTGACATAGTCAGGTGTAAAGCGGCAGCAGAAGCCGCTCTCTCAACTTCCACACACTAAGCTCTATGTGATGGGCCTGCTGGAAAACTGCCACCTCGCTGCTGTAAGAAGAATCCTGTTTATCTAACGAAAATCTCTTCACAGTCTGGGTGGCTGTAGAATCCGCTTCCCCAAATGATAAAAAACAACACCTGCAGTCACGGACAAACAGAACATTCTGACTTTGGCAGGCCGAGAATGGAAAATAAAACCCACCCAGGAGATGAAAAATGGGTTTGAAGCTTAGCTGTGACCATAGAAATGCATTTAAAATCACTGCAGAGCGTCCATCCTTCCTGCTCCACTTCTATTAGTAGAACACTTAGACCTAACCGTAAAAATGTTTCTCTGTAAACACTTGAAGAAGATGTGATGATAATTTCCACACTTTCCATGACAGTTCAGAAGAGACTTGGAATAAATATACTTCCTCTTCAGTATGCTACAGAAAAGATTTACTTTTAATTTGTAGTTCCGTTCTATTTATGGAACCACAAGCCCTTGTAGCTTTGATTTAAGATTCATATTAATGGCATTGACCAAAGAGACCATTCCTAGAAGAATGTTTTTGGTTCCAGATAAGCAAGTTTATTGCTGTTTGCATACCCCTGACCTCACATGATGTACAATATACATCTTCCAAGTAGATGTATCAAGTAGATACAACAATAAGTACTGTTTTGATTTTTTTAAACTTATACTGTATGTTAAACAAAAAAAAATTAAAGAGAAACTGCAAACTTTAAATGTCTTCATATAAAACAAAAACAACAAAAGAAAACATATTGTTCTGCCATGTCCGTAAGTCACTATCAGCAGCACTGTGATTGTGTAGGCATTCAAATACACGTACAATTCAATAAAGTAAATGTACAATTTATTCCAAATGTCACAAAATCAATTTTACAAATCCTTAATGATCAAGATTTACAGATGATACATTTGTATTTATACTCAACACGTTTCGCTGATGTGTAGCTTCTTCAGAAGTTTATATATATAGCAGTAAGTCTTGTGCAAGTAATTAAAGGGTGTAGCAGTACAGCGGTGAATGATAGACACATTTAAATATATGACCATATAGACCCGTTTATCAAAAAGTATTAAGAGGCAATACTTACTTTATGCAAGTATTTGGCGAGTTAGTAGTTGGTGAGAGGGGCCCCCCTTTCTCTAAAAAAAGATCCTCGCCTGTATCCCCTCAGAATGCCCCCTGGGCATAAACAGTTAGATTTGCGGCCAATTTTGCGGCAAATGGACCGGCATGCACGCTCGCGGTGATCGATCTGCTGCGAAATTGGCTGCAAATCTAACATGCCCATAATTTGATCGGCCAAAGAACGGACATGTCCATATTTTTTTGTCCCCATCCAAAGAAATGAGATCGCCCAAAAATACACATGGCACCATTCAAAGGGTACGCGGGTGATTCTCAGAACGACCGGCCATGCGTGATGACATCATGTGCGGTCGCTTTGCTGCAAATCTAACCGTCTACGCCCAGCTTTACCAATATTAAGTGGCAGAACAATATTTTTTCTTTTCTTGTATATATTCTAGTTGGGATGTGGCATCTGGTATTGTAGGATTATTAACAGCCTTCTTAGTTGTAAAACAAAAAACAACCAGAAGACCATCTTATTAAGAAATAAAATTTCTGCAGTTTCCCATTAGCTTCACGTGTTGGGTGTTTTTTTAGTTTTACAACAATGCTGGGCGATGGAATCGATAATTTTTTTTAATTACTGTATAAGCCGACCCGAATATATAAGCTGAGGCACCTAATTTTGTGAAAATGTATTGACTGCGAAAACGTATAGACTTGAGTATAAGCCGAGGGTGGGAAATGCAAAGTCAGATAGTGAAGTTTTCTAAATGAGAAAAACATAGAGAAAGACCCATTTCCCCTAGGAATGAATCAAACACGTAAATCTCAGTGCCCCAACCTCAATAAAGTTAAGAGAACAGAGGTTTATTGTTATTACAGGATTATTATTATGATTCAAACATAAGTTTCCATTTAAAATGTCTTTATTATTATTATTATTATTATTATTATTATTATTATTAGGACCAATATATAGAATGGAAATGGAAACATATTTTGATGCTTGAATCATAAATAGTAGAGTTTTCTAATTGCATTTCCACCATCACCATTAAAAATTAACAAATAGTCCTCCAAACAGCGCTGCCATTCTGTTAACCAGCCAATCTGGGGAATGCTGTCGAAAGAATTTTGAAAGAATATCGGATCATTCACAAGGGCTGCCCAGACCTGCAGGGAGGCCAGCCAACATCCAGGCAAGTAACTGGGGCCCTGACTCTGAACTTGACTCATGTATAAGCTGAGGGTGGCTTTTTCAACATATTTTTGGGCTGAAAAACTTGGTTTTACTTGAGTATATAGGTAGCTAACAAGCAAACTTTTGAAATTGCAGCTGCACCCAAGAACAAAAATGGAACCTTTTGTAGCCCATAAATGTCCTTAGATGTGTTGACTACATTCCTTTCTTTTTTAGTTTTGTTAAAATTAATTTTTACATCATCATTTTAGAGGAGTAATGTAGCTACCTATGGACAGAAGCATTACCATTCTGTGCAGAAAGTAGTGTCGTCATGAATGTGTAACACCAATGGGGCCCAGATGAAGACAAGCCCTAAGGAATTTTGATCCTACCCTATCCTCATATTTTCATTCAAACTATTGTGACAGACTGTTTGTCTGTCATGGTGTAAATGGACCATCAGTTAGTATATCCTGGGTGGCACTTTTTGTTTAGTTTTTGTTGTGGATTCTGGAATTGGAGGGAAGAAACTGAGTGGGTCTTCCCATTCCATCCATGCACACTCCAGGAGTTTACACCTGCTTTAAAGCAGCTGAAACCATTGTGTCAGAGCTCCTGATCAGATAGGAGACAGTGTGCTTCTAGAGCAGTGGATACCAGGGGGTACACATGGAGTATGGGGCCCAGGGATGTGATTAATGGGAATCAGGACATGGGTTTCTGACACTGGTTCTCAGGAAAGTTATAATGTTTAATTTAATTAAAAGGTAATTTTTTTCCTGATATAGAGCAAAGCCCAAAAGCTATAAGACAGAAACGATAGCCTGCATAGCAGCCTTCTCATACTAAGTGAGCAAATGAGCAAGAATGGATGGCCCTGATGAAGGATGGGAAGGATGATTCCCTGTAATGTAAATACAGGCCGCTGTCTTTAGATTATTTGCACTCTCCCCCATTCTTCAAAATGGAATAGTCAAAATAAATGTCATTAAGTGATGAGTTGTAATCTGCCATGCAGGTCATCTCTAATCAGGTGAGGAATTCCTGATGGAAGACAGAACCGTTACGTTCGACCTTGAAAGTCGAAAATGCTCTGGCACAAAGGCTGCGTCAGCGAAAAGTGCATCTGGACCAGTGCTTGACAGTGACTGCCTGGCATCTGTTCCCCCGCTCCTTAAATAGACAAATATGCAAATTGTGTCTATGTGTGCATGTCATTTGCATTTAGAATGTCATGAGATGGACTACTTGTTATGCACAGGGTAAATGATGGCCACATGTATGAAAAATTTAATGAAAAGCAGGCGATCACAGGGAACTGAACACGACCAATGAGAATATAGCAGAAAAGCATTATAATAGCTTAAATCATTTACACTGAGCAAAAATATAAATGCAACACTTTCGGTTTTGCTCCCATTTTGCATGAGCTGAACTTAAAGATCTGACATTTGCAACATACGCAAAAGACCCATTACTCTCAAATATTGTTCACAATTCTGTCTTAATCTGTGTTAATGCCCATATACACCTTACAATCTTACCATACAATTTCTGTACAATCAACTTTTCTTCTACCAAAACCATGTAATATGAGGAGCTTTCTAAACCTTCCAATCACTATGTATTATATCAGGGAGGAAATTGTATGGAGTGATCTAAAGGTGTATGGGGGGCTTTAGACTGCCCACAATAAAAGGCCTCTCTGAAATGTGCAGTTTGATTACACAGCAAGAGTTCAGCTGTAATGCATATCTGAAAACCCGCTAACTAAAATCTCATATATACTTTGGGATTTTAAAACTTATATTTTGAACCTACATCTTTAACTAAAATTGACCTATATTCAGTTCTTGTCCATTGCAGTGAAAGCACATAAAATCTAAAAAATAAATTATAATAACCTTATCGGTCATCAGTAAATCACAAATGTCCTATGTAACTTCTCCACTCTGATGATGTTCTGTGGTGCTAGAATAACCCCTGCCAGTCATAGAGAGACTTGGGTAGGTAGATGTCACTCACTTAATGATGCTTCATTCCTAAGTTTCGGAAGATATGTTTTCAGAAATGAAAACAATTATTCTGCACCATCTAGTGACTATTGCTTGTACTGCAAGAAGATGGATACTGGAAACAGATGAATGCCTGCCAATACTAGAAATGAAAACAGCCAAGTAGATTTTCTGCATGAGTGTGCCCACTATTCAATCTGCTCATTGTAAGTGTTCTGGTCCTAATTTTTTGTTGGCTTTTTGAGTAAATGGATGTCTTTGGTCTTTCTGATATACTAGTAAGGAAGCTTTCGGAGTACAAATAAATACAGTTAGGAAAGGAATGTAGTTAGATGTCAGCATTAATGTACATGTTCAATTGGACATACATGTTAAACACCATGTTCAGTGTGTGGTCTGACTCTGCAATCAGAAGTATTTATCACATTCTTCTCAGTGTCTTTGATTTGTGTTGTAAGTGTTGCACTGGGAGGTAAACTCATTGACTGGTTAATTTTTGTTAACACTAACAGATCACAAACTGGATCCTCCCATGTCAGCCTCAGGAATCCACAGCTGGCTTCCATTGCAGAACACCCAGGATTTCATGACACTGCAAAGATTAGGATGGAGTGGCCAGGAACCTAGAAGAGAAGACGTCTGAGATTTATTATGGACAAAGTAGCAGGAGGCAGCTTGCCCTGGTCTGGATGATAAGGCCTTCATTAATCTTACACATCCTCACTTTACTAAATGCTGCCACAAAGCCATTTCAGTGATTTGTATGCCTCTTGTAAGAAGAAATCTGATCAAAGTTTAGACACATACTCCCAGAAGAATGTTTTGTTGTCTGGTCTACATCCTGAGCTTGCAGACTTTTTACATTTTTAAGTAAGGCTCTTTTTCAATGACCATTTTTTAAACCTCTTCTAAATGGAAGAATACTATTAATTTAAGCTCTTCATTGTAGAAGTAATGATCTGCATACTGTATACTGCACTGGTGATGGCAAATAAGCTTAAAACAGGTGAATGCAGTTTGGAATGAATGGCTTCATAGTATTTTTTTACACTTTAATGCCTGCCTCAAAACCCTCTTTCTCCATTGGCCATCGCTCAGCTGATTTTAGTGCACATGTGCTATTTTGTTTGTAATTCTTTGTATTGATATTGAATGTTGGCAGGCTACTCACCTGGCCCTAAGGATACGCTCATATAGGGTTTTTTTTCATCTTTTGTAACTTCATAGTATTTACCGTAGTTATATATATACGCTACAAACCAGAGGTCCTGGAAGTAGTGCTAGTCTATGAGGAATTCCCCATGGTTTCCATGGTTCTACCCATTACATTTTTAGATGTTTAATTAAATAAGTGCATATATCTTCTATTTAAAAAGTTTTTACTATGGGTTGAACAAGTATATAAAGCACACAACAGCACATTTAATAAATAAAGGATCTTTTGCATAGAATAGAGCCATACCTAAGGTCTCTTCACTCCTTGGCAAATATTTGTACCAGCACCATACCACTTCCCTCGGCAGCCGGAGGAATGGCGAGGGAAGTGGTATGGTATGGTATGGCGCTGACAACATGGATACCTAGCAGGTAAAGCCCAATTCCCAAATGTTGAGTGCAACCTAGCAGTATGCAACATCCCACCCTGCATCCTCAATGGGTGCTGCGTTTGCTAATCACTTTGATTTTGTGTTGGGAAATATGTATGTAGGGGACTTTCAGGGTATCTAGACAAGATATAGATGGTGTTTTATGTCCTGAAACAAAAGACAAGGTGTCCTGAAACGAAAAAAGAAAGGGATGGCAGATTGAAAAAAATGAAGGATGAGAAGGGGGACCTTTGGATTGGGAACTGGCCTTATTTGCCTTTTCAAGGTTATGGTGTGCTCCCTATTCTTAAGATCATGAGCAAAGAGCAGTCTAGATTATTTGGAAGGCAATTGGTGATCCAGTCTGTCCAGATTTTCTGAAATATTTGCTCTGAATCACTCAATATCCCTGCTAGCATTGCATTAATTAAGTACCATGACATCAGTGTTTAACTTGAGTGATGGTAGGTGTCACTGACCACTGGGCTATAACCAACACCTGTTTAGCAGCTGTAATGATAAAGGTCAGAAGCTTAAATTGATTAGGTATGGAGTGGTCAGGTTTCACATTAAGTAAAGCTTCACTGGTGTCCTTTACATATACACCTTCCCATGACTGAATAATCTGGCGGTACCCTGCAGAACTTTATACCCACTAGACGTGTAAATAAGGACTTGGATTGTTAGAAGTCCAACACCATCTAGTGTGATTGATATAAATCTGCTAGGGATCAGACCCCAGGACGTTGGAAGTGTGACTTTAATTCTGGTAACACTTAAAGAGCAATAGTATGCCAAATCTGATTTTTTTTTTACTTAAGGGTCAACATCTATTGGTTTCCAGCATTCCTATTTCAGCATTACTAGGGGACATACAGATACCTTTAGTTAAAAAAAAATTCTGCTAAGCTTCATTCTGGTTTGTAAGTATGTAACTTTCAGTACCCCTCTCCATATTGTCTAGTTATAGTCTTTAATGAATTTCTAATACTAACCATACAAAAAAGAAATGTTCTGGAGAATTTAGGTAACTCACCTTTTGTCTCAGTTCTGACTAACTTTTTTCCAGTACAGTAAAGCATTGTTATGGCTTTGATTAGCTTTCTTGAAACACTAAAAGTACCCTCTACCAGTCTGAGTAAACGGAATACGGAGCTTAATATGATTAATGTCTTTTAAGTAAAAACATCCTTACAACTTACAACAAAAGGCTAAGACCTAAAAACAACACCTAAAAGATACTAGAGCATGGAATCTGACCACCATTCTTGGCCATAGTCTTCCTGTGCACTGGGACCTGGTTTGTCAGCAGTTACCAAGCAGGACCCCACATTTCCCAGCAACAGCATCCTTTTCCAAAATTGAGATGCCTTCCATTTACTTTGGTGGCCAACTTTTCCTATCTAATGCTAAGCATACACGGCTCGATGTTTTGATAGATTCAAGCACAATCAAGAAACGTACGCTTTCATGGCACTGGATTGTGCTTGAATCCATAAGAAGAATTAAACCTGTGTATGCCTTTCTTCAAAAAAGTTTGGTCAAACCAGGAATGGACATGTCTGTAAATCCCCCCCCCCCCCACACTGTATACAGCCTGTGATTGTCTCTCAGCAGGGGAAAGGGACAGAACCTAGACTGTGTACACTGCACAGGGAAGGCCCCCCTCCTCTCTGCCTGTCAGCAGTTCCCAGCCAGTGTTATGAACTATTTTCCGGTAGCAAAATAGCTCACAACACTGGGCCAGGGTCTCCATCGACCTGGAATCGATAGGCAAAGTGGGGTCACCATACTGCGATTGATTGCACGGGTATTGACTCGTGTATGCCTAGCTTAATATATTTTAAGTTTTCCTTGACCAATTCACAATGACATGCCCAAGAAAGGACACAAATACCTTTTTAGGTAATGGAGCCCGGATAGGAAATACCTTACCTGTCAGGCGATATTCATGTGATGGCTTTGCTGGGAACACTGAGCTAATTTCTAGTGACCAAAAAAAAAATAGCAGACTTTACATTAGGTATATATGCGAATTAAAGTGAAAATTATTCAATAGGTAGCGCAGGTATGATAGAGAGAAAGAAAAAGTTGAGCTATTTATGTCTTCATAGCTCTATCCAAGACTGAACCAAATAATTGTGGACAAGCACGTAGGAATAAAGTCAGTAAAACTCTTTTTGGGATTTCCAGCTTTAAATCTTATTTGTGATTGGTTGCTGAGAGTTATAGCATACTACTTTGCTCTGGGCTTTTAAAAAGACCCAGCTAATATTTTAACAAAAAAACTTACTTTGACATAATATTTAATTATAGGTTTATTCTCTGAGTCCTTCTAACCAATTTAACTGGCACAAAGGATGCATTTTTATATCCTTTACCATTGTGGTCATGTGACATACTGCTGTAGGTTTATGTGACCTAATGACCAGGTTCATAGTCCTACACAGAGCACGCTCATTATGGAAACTATTAGGAATAACCTCCAAAGGATGAATTAAAACATTTTTAAATGAGAGGTTTGATTTGTGGTCCAGTAAAAAGACTCCAGAAAGTCTGTAGCAGGCCATTACTAAGGAGCCAATGCCCTGGCTGGACCCCTGTGTGATCGAGAGCATCCTGTTACGTGGTAACATCTGATTCAAAACTCATTTACAACACACTGTGATGGCGTGTTTCTTATGTCCAGAAGTCCTTTCTCTTTTGTTAGAGATTTCTCTGCTAAACTTTAGGGGCCACAAATTAGGAGGATTGCACAATGAAATGAGAGAGACACAATTATTTAAATAAAAGTATTTAAAATGCCTATTGATTGGATAGACATATGATTGGGTAGACAAAGAGACAAAAATACTAAGCATTATATTCAAAATAGTCATAGTAAAAAACACTTTATCAACTTACCAGTAGTGATGGCTCGAACCCGGAATTTAATGTTCGCGAACGGCGAACGCGAACTTCCGTAAAAGTTCGCGAACCCGGCGAACACGCGAACCCGCCATCGCCAGTGTTGGGAAACTTGTTTCAAGGGGTCAAACACCTGGACAATGACATGACAAAGGGGAA
>CM070043.1:11754412-11792142 GCA_036250615.1 Ptychadena robeensis
GTAGGCACTGTGTGATGTTAGGCTTGAAAAATCACTGCCAGCAGCCCACAGCAGGCAACAAGGTAGCGAAAAAATAGCCCTAATAAGGGCTTTTGGGGTCTTTTCAGGGCTCTGTCCTGACAGCAGTTTGAGAATCACTGTAGAGGAGTAGACTACAGATGACACTGAACTAGCTAATATGTCCCTATACAGCAGCAGCAGCTACCTCAGCTAACTCTCTCCTTCAGCAACAAGATGTGAAATGGCGTCTCTCCTGTGCTGTAGGGGGTGGTCCGTGAGGTGGTGGGTGCTGATTGGCTGTATTGTGCCTGCTGACTGCTCCAGGGTCAAAGTTTATCCAGTAAAAAAAATTTTTGGGGGCGGGTCGAACTCGCCGTATGTTCACGAACGCGCGGCGAACACCCGATGTTCACCACGAATAGTTCGCCGGCGAACAGTTCGGTCCATCACTACTTACCAGCTCACATGAAAGGAGACCCTCAGTTGCATGGAAGGGAAGGTGCCAGTCCCATATTAGTCCATATTAGTCCATATTATTATTAGATGTCACTGAGATCTTGCATATGGACTGAAATGCATAAACAATGTTTTAATTTTTTTTTACATTTGTTATTAATTTACATGAAAGTATACGAGGATTGATTGGTGTGACATACTCTGATATTTTAAAAATAGGCACCTAAAATTGTGAACGGTCATCATTTGCTGTAAGTGAAGCTATGGATACAATACAATTCTATTACTATCAATAAAATAACAGAGAAAGTTATGAACTTCAACTTCAGTCGCAAGTATATACCCTCTTTTTTGGACCATCTTGGTTAAGATGCACTTTATGCATTGGAGAGTCTAATTCCCACAAAATACTGGTGAACAATGGCTGCTATGCCATTTGTAGCTCCATGCTCTGGCCTACAGAACAAGAGTTAAAGGAGATGGGGAAGCTCTAAGAGGCAGCCTTATATTGTTCAGAGCATATTGTACACATCATGCCTGTAGATGTTATAAATGCACCTGTTTGGCACCACTTTGACACGTCCATCCAATAGAGAGACATATCCCTAATTTTAAAGCCCCTGAACATCGTTTTACCACCAAAAGCACTACATGTCCTAGAATTTTTTTATACTCAGGGGCTTTGCAATTAACTCCCAACTAAACTAGTGAATCTATTCTGTGCATAGTTTCACGTTCAATCGATGAACGTTTGAGCACAGCATGGTGATCAACATGAGTGGGTCATTGATTGAACTGGTATCTACCCGTGTATCCGAACCATTCTGTTCAAACAAACGTTGAATTTGATCAAGATCGTCATGTAGCATTTTCCTCCTTTATCAGTGTGTAGACCCCTAATGTTTTCTTTAAACACTGATACAAGAATCTGATCTTCAAGAAAAGCATTGTCCACTGAGGGCCATTTCACACTATATGGGTTTTTTAAAGGCATGCCTTTTTTATAGGCATGCGTTTCCACATATATGCAAAAACGTATGCGTTTTTGACATTACATATGCGTTTGCGTTATGCATTTGCGTTTGCATTTTTGACCAAATGAATGAAAATACAGCAGTGTGTTTTTAAAAACCCATGCGGAAACGCTGCGTTTTAAAAAACGCAATGCATACAGTGTGAATGGTAACATTGGATGTCTATGTAAAAACGCGTGCAGTAAAAAAACGTGTGCGGTAAAAAAGCATGTGTGGTAAAAAAGCATGTGTGGTAAAAAAACACAACGCATATAGTGTGAAATGGCCCTGGAGGAAAGAGGAAGAGTGAGTCATGTGCACACCATAGCTGGAGATACTGAGAAGTCTTCCTCACTTCCAACAACTGGAATGAGCAGCCTTTATGGCCTACGCAAAGGTTGACATCAAAAGAAAACTGCACCTTTGCAATTTTTTTTTGTACATCCTACTTCAACAAATACTTACCTTCACCCTTATATTCCATTGAGCACTGGCCTAAAGGTGGCCATACACAGGTCGATTTCCCACACGATTCCTGGCCGATCGATCACCGGGCGTGTGCACGCCGATCGATCGACGACGAATCGAGTGCAGCCCACCTTGACCGATCGACCCCGCCCGATCGACATGGCCCCCAAATCGGATCAGCCAGAGAACCAACCTGTTGGTGTTTTCTGATCGATTGGGCACACATCAAGGGGCGTTGACATTTTTGAATCGATCGACTGGTAACAGAATCGTCCAGGAATCGGTGGCCTAAGGTGGTAGGCACGCCTGGGGCTTCACTGAAATCGATCGGAGCATCGATCGATCGCTCAGGAATCGACACGTGTATGGCTAGCTTTAGTTGCAATAAAAATGGCCGCTCCTGCCGTACAATGTATTCCTATGGAAAAGTTATAACTATGGTGGGCTCGAGTGGTCACCTATTGCAGCCTCCCTGCAAGGATCAATCAGACCGTTGTCCCTTAAGACTGGCTGCAACAGCAGTGCGGTGACTCAAATAAACTTCTGGAGACAGAACAGAAAACCGAAAAGCATTTACAAGAGGAGTTTGTATAACAAGCTGTATCTACAGGGGGCATTTTTACTTCTGTGTCTGCAAAGATAAACCTTGAAATGTTTGACAAAGGCGTACTTCTTTTCATCCTAGACTAGACAGATAAGTGCAACTGAGCTTTTTAAAGTACTGCACCTCTGCATTTTTTCCGGTTCATAAATGGCCCCCTGTGTCTCTGTACTCAAGGAACAATTGCTGGCTAGAGATGAATTAAAATTTACAGCTTGGAATTCTGTGGATTAAATACTGTTTAATGGCATTTTGTAAAATTGTGTTTTGTTTAAGCCAGCATTACAATGATCTATAATTTTTTTTTGTTTGTAGGATTTTTTTTATGGTATAGAAAAGACCGTCTGACTGTCTGTCCTTTAAAGTTCCATTTGTAGCATGCAATGTTGCTAAAATAATATTGTAAAGTAATATAAATAATATATATATAAACTAATATGTTTAGCAATATACAGTAAAGTATAGAAGCAAAGTATAGTAAAGTTTCTGGAAATTTTTCACTTGACTTAAAATTTATTAACATGCTAATGTTGTTTCCTCCTATGTCCACAAGCATCACATTTAGCTCTTTGTTCTACCAAGTGAGGTCATAGCGCTCAGATAACATTGGAGAAGCAGAACTCAATTCTTTGTCCAGGTGACACACACCAACCCTGACCCTTCTGGTAATTCTATCACTTGCAATATATTTTGTTAATCGTAATCCAAGGTCATGACTCTACTCTGAGATGAAGGCCATTTCCAAGAAATACTTGCACAGCTGTATGGCATCACAACACATCTGTACAGGCTGATATGAGAAGGGGATACAGCAAAAGGACACAGGTGACAAGAGGGGCCCAGAAAGAAAGAAGCTACAAGCTAAAGATGGATTTGATTTTGATAATTAATTGAAAATTTTTATTTAAGGTTATGTTCAATGCTGCCTTCTACTCATAGTTACAAAAATGGCTCCTGGGCTCCTTTTACATTTGATACAACGGGTATACATTGCTCAAGTAGGCATATATAATACAGGATTTCATATGATTTCTATAGAGAAAAGGAGCCACCAGAACCCACATTACTTCCAGTGACAGAAGTGCTGTACACAGAGGCCCCATTTTGTTCTATGGGTAGGAAAGCCAAAAGTATGGCCATAAAAGAAATTGGCAACTGTTCCTATAAATTGATTAGGAATCCATTGTGGTGGATGACTAAACAGTAAAGCTAGGCATACACGGTTTGATTTTTCCATTTGTTCGACTTAAAAAAAATTATTTTAAAATTGATTTCTTTTTTTGGATCAAAATCGAATAAAAACCAAAAATTTTATCGAAAATTAAATTGAAAGAGCAGTGATTGGACATGTTGGTAAATTTCAGTCTGACTTTCAAGTACCTGATGGGTATTCTAGGTATTTCAAATCATTTCTATCCGCTCTATCTTGTTTAACTAAACACAAACCAGATGGGATGGCATATCGCTGCAGGACGCTGTGGTAGCCATGCTGGTTCAGTGTGCCTTCAATTTTGAATAAATCCCCAACAGTGTCACCAGCAAAACACCCCCACACCATTACACCTCCTCCTCCATGCTTCACAGTGGGAACCGTTTTGGGTCCATCCGTTCATGCGTCTCACAAAGACACGGCAGTTGGAACCAAAGATCTCAAATTTGGACTCATCAGAGCAAAGCACAGATTTCCATGTCTTTTGTTTCTTGGCCCAAACAAATCTCTTCTGCTTGTTGCCTCTCCTTAGCAGTGGTTTTCCTGGCAGCTATTTGAGCATGAAGGCCTGATTCGGTCAGTCTCCTCCCTAGTTGTTCTAGAGATGTGTCTGCTGCTAGAACTCTGTGTGGCATTTATCTGGTCTCTGATCTGAGCTACTGATAACTTGCGTTGTCTGAGGCTGGTGAATCAGATGAACTTGTCTTCAGAAGCAGAGGTTACTCTTGGTCTTCCTTTCCTGGGTCGGTCCAGGTGTGGCAGTTACGTTGTAGCGCTTGATGGTTTTTGCAACTCCACTTGGGGACACATTTAAAGTTTTTGCAATTTTCCGGGCTGACTGACCTTCATTTCTCAAGTAATGATGGCCACTCGTTTTTCTTTAGTTAGCGGGAAAATAACACAAAATAACCCTGATAAGGCAGCCCTGTGAAGTGAAAACCATTTCAGGTGACTACCTGTTTGAAGTTCATCATGAGAATGCCAAGAGTGTGCCAAGCAGTAATCTGAGCAAATGGTGGCTATTTTGAAGAAACTAGAATATAAAACATGTTTTCAGTTATTTCACCTTTTTTTGTTAAGTACATAACTCCACATGTGTTCAGTCATAGTTTGGATGCCTTCAGTGAGAACCTACTAATGTAAATGGTCATGAAATAAAGAAAACACATTGAATGAAAAGGTGTGTCCAAACTATATATATATATATAACCAATTAAATTCTATTCAGGAGAATTTCCTGATCATTATACCCTACTGGGACTTTTTATATAAACTTTGCACAACATTATGTACTATATAATTAGAAAAAGTTTATACGGCACATATAATAACGGATTAAGTTGTGGCGGTAACACTTTAATTGATGGACGCCCTATATATGACCTGTAATTTGAACCTCATCAGACTATATTATATTTATGTACAAGCACATGCAATGTGATTCATGCCAATGATCTAATATGAATATATTCAGATCCTAGAACAACTCCTCCCTGAAGAAGCCATTAAGGCGAAACATGTTGGAGGCAACTATGTACTAAGACTGGCTGGCATAGTGGCTTGTATACTGTATGGTGATGTAAAAAGTTTTTTATATACTGTACCTTTTGGACAGTTTTATAATAAATGTCACAACCTATATGCATTTGATTTATCACTCTTTGTATGTAGGTATATGGTCCGATTGATTTGAACTTTTATAAAAAAAAACACGATCTAACGGTACCACAATTGACTGAACCAGCACCTCAAAAAGTCCCAGTAGGGTATAATGATCAGGAAATTCTCCTGAATAGAATTTAATTGGTAATCTAAAATTAAGGGATGGTGCAATAGACACATTCATAGGCACCCTTAGCAAATCATTGTAATATATATATATTTAAATCTGTAACCTATGATCGTATGTTTCCTTGAAAGTCCCCTTAGTTCTTACTTTGATAAGTTGGTAAACTTTCCAAATAAATGTCTTTATGTTTTCTTTATTTAACTCAAAATCCTTTTTTAAGTCCATAAGGATGTTCACTTTCTCTAAACCAGACACTTCACATTTTTTTTTTGTAGAGATGCGCTTCCCTTTAATTTCTCATAATTGCATTAGCGTGCTATTGTGGAAGAATGAATGCAGCACATGTAAACAAAACGGTTCCATCTTATGCACAGAAACCAGCTCGTATTTACTTTAAATGTCAGTGGAAAGTGAATTATGTTTTGTTTATTGAAACCGTAGCCGCAGCAGTATGATTAAAGTTGACTTTCACTGTCAATCAGCGAGCTCTTGTCACATAACAACTCACTGGAGAAGAAATAAAAAGCCATATTAATAAAGGCTCTCTCTTTCATTCCAGCCCTATAAGAAGGGTAACCATGAAGCAAAGTATTTAGTTTGGCTTGCAGCTGGTACTCCCGGGAATGTGTGGCCATAGAAATGGTGTTAATGAGGGTTAGATGTTACACTAAAACATTTGGCTGCCATTTAAAATATATTGCCCAAAGATGGGGAAATGTAACACAGACTCCAAGACAAGGCTTTCTCTTATACGCAGCCTATCTCTCTCACTAACTGACTTTATTCCATTACTGTGGAACAAACACACCTCTGTGGACCAGGGAGGCTGTAGAACATAGGCAACTCTTGGAGAAAAATAACAAATACTGCAATGGACTAACCTAGCTCTTCATAGATCTTCATATATTATAGACTATGTGGATCTATTTTTAGCTATTCATGGATTTCTTGTAATATTATAAGATCCATAATTATAGCTGTCCATGTGGCTACTAGGAGAAATAGAAAATAAAAGAAAATATTATAGGCCAGAATTACATCAAATGCAACCTCTCCAATACCTAATGATATAATAATGGCTTGTGTTATCTTATAGGGATGAAAACATAATAAAACAAAAAAAAACTTACCTGCAATGAGTAATTTAAGAAGATCCCTATAAGCAACCCCTCACTTCCTGGTCGGGCCGCGGCTGCCGAGAATGGAGAGCCCAGATGACGGAGTTACCCAACAAACACTGCGCTCAAAGTATATTGAGGAAAAGTCCCATAGAAAACTATTGAACGCCCCCAGTGGCCACCCACGATATTGCACCCACAGTTAACTCTCAGAAGCCTGGCAAATAAATATGGAATCTCTATATCACCATCATACAAGCTCAGAGTTTATTAAGATAACATCCGCTTTAACCTTCAAAGTCAAAGAGAGTTGACCACACGGAAGGTGTCTTCAGGGTCATCGCTAATAGCTACAGCTCTCCCTTTCTTTCATTGGAAGCTGAATTTTTGTAACTGCTGTTCGGTCAGTCTTACTTCCCATAAGGTGGTAGATTTGTTTCCCTCAAACTTCTCATTCAACTTACAGCCATTTTAAAGTTTCACGAATGCCTATGTAAGTCCTCAAATGGTTGAGTGATGTATATCTTAAAAAACATGTCTTGAATATGTTTGTTTATGGTTCATGAGAAATCTCAAACATTTTTGTAAAGTCATTTTAAAATATACTTACAGAAACGCTTACCTAAAACAGCTGCATTCAATTTAATGAATGATAACTACTTCTGTCAAGCATCCATGACCTACATACAAGGAGAGGCCCAACTGTACTTTCTTCACATCTATCCCTCCTTTTCTGGGTTTACAGTTTCCAAAAGCTCCTCCAAAAGGTCAGTCACAAATGCTCCACAGTTCACAATTCTTCATCTCCATAACTGACAAACTTCTCCCTTCTATTATGGCCATTTGCACCCTCTGATGTCCCCACCCTGTATCTATAGGTCACAATAGAAAACTTTACAGATTGTATTCTGAAATACATGTTCCATGTTCAGACATTCAGTTATCTGAATCTGTTTTGCTATATATATCTTTTTATTCACTAGCAATATTGCTAGCCATACACTCTGAGATAAAAATTAGGATCCATTAAAACAGACCAATGTATCCCGATGGCGGTATCGGTTTGGATCGTAATATTCGGCAAAAAAGCTACCACATTGAAAATACAATTTAGGATCGTATTTTTTATTTTTTACGAGGATGTCATCGAAATTCATCGCCGTTTATATCGGCCATTGTGATGTATTTTTTTTTTTAAAGGGGAAGCCTCGGCAGTAATTGGTCGGTAAACACTATGAAAACAGTATGAAGTTTCCAGATGTTGCCAGACCAATTAAAATTTTTGAACATGTCCAATAAATTACGATCGTAAAAAACAGCAATTACGATCGTAATATATAGGTTGTACCATGTGGACATGTGTGGATTTCAGGACGATAAAATGCTTTCATTGGTCGGTTTTAATGGATCCTAATTTTTATCTCAGAGTGTATGGCCTGCTTAAGGCTTATACCTTGCTAGAAAAAGTAAATAGTAATTTCAGTAGCAAAGCCTTATCTTCTCCTGGGAGTGTAAAATTACCCCTTATTGTTGGCCCAGTTCCTAGGTCCCTCCTATCTTTAAGTAACCTGTTACATGTTTACCAGGGAAGGAGGAAAGGTATATCCATACATACAATAAGGATTAATGTCTCGACCTCAGAGAATGGGTGGCCAGCATACCAAAATAAAAGTAAATACAGAAGGGGCTGGGGATGGGATCAAACAATCGCCGTCCACAGCTCAGAATGTCCTCTGAGGGTACAGAGGCTAGGGGACTTTAAAGGCCAACCAATTCCATAACAAAAAACTTTAGTAAAGTAATCATGGAAGTGATATTTTAGTAAAAACAACAAGTTTAATAGTCCATAAGTCAACAATAATGGTAGAAGAGTCTCAATGCATTCACCTGTAGTGAAACATGTGATAATTCACCCCTACACTGGCATTTCGGAGATGTAAGATCAACACTGGGGACTTTTTTTCTCACAAGCACACATACTTCCTATTAGGCCTGTTATATATTCAATTGGATTCACCGATGCTGCAATTCCCGAATGACTGGTCTCCAAAGTCTTTCACCAAAAGAATACAGAAAATGTCTGGAACACCGCACTCCAGATGTAAAAAAAATCATTTATTGGAATACAGACATTTATCCACAATACACCATCGACTCCCATAAAGATCTCCTGCTCTCTTCAGCATTTAATTTGCTGAAGACAAAACTAGGGACAAATGCCCCAAGCACAAGCAGGAACAGTTGCGGTTGAGGTCTGGCAGAGCATCACCAGGGATGAAACCTAGCGTCTGGTGATGTCTATGCGTTCCAGACTTAAGGCTGTAATTGACTGCAAAGGAAAGTCTGTAAATAAGACGTGTATATCTGTTAATATAATCATGGAGTCCTATGGATTCAGTCCTACGACTATAATACAGTTATGAAATCCTGTTTGTTCAATTGATCAGTATTTATACTATACCTCAGGGGTACACATGTCTTATTTACAGACCACATTGAGTGTCAAGATGCCACCAATAAGCGGCATCTCTCTGGATAGAGTAGATATCCTCAACTCGGACGATACAAAGGTTCTGGAGATATCAAAGAACAAACATACGTATATATCTCCGATAAAGAAACATACAGGTTGGTTCATTAAATATACAATGGATGAGGTTTAATATATACCTGGTCCATCGCTCTTCTTCTCTTTTGACTCCCTCTGTACTGTATATAGAAAAGGTAACAGTTGCTTCTCTTATATTTATATATCCCATAGAGCGCCATTTGTATGTATTGTCCAAAAAGTTTTTTGGACCTGATCCCCTCACTGGACTAAAAATATATAGAAAACACACATCTGTGGTAAGCTGATTGAAATTTATAGATATGATATGTACACAACTACTACCCAAACTCCGACAAAATTTTACAATAAGCTACTACAATGTGAAGTCAAACATTCCAATTAAAGTCCCATCGGAGGGGAACTTCTCTGATTTCTTTAATAATAAACGGGATGGGAATGTTTTGACGAGAGAAAATTACAGGTTCAAACCAACAATCCTTTGTGTGTGTATATATATATATATAATATATTTATTCATTCATTTATTTATGTATATATTATCCCCTGGGGGCTTAGCCACCCCTACTTGATTTGGTCTGAAAAATAGTATGTGTGTTTTTGTTTTGTTTTTAAATCATCCATACCAAACTAGAAAACCTACAGAGTATCTGTTATTGTGTACCTCAACTGTGCTTATCTGTAAGCTACTTGGGGAGCGGAGTGCACAGCGCTGATTCATGGGCTTGTAATATGAGACGGAGCACCATAAGCAGAACCTGCAGAAGTCATATTCAAAATATGTATGCCCCTATGTACAACAATTACACGGAAACATGGTTTTAAAAAAGATGAACATATGCTGACAATATATCAAGATGTATATATATCAACACTGGCTTTACCTCCATCCATAGTTAGATATGTGCAATGTTATATCATAATGAAAAATGTCAAAGTTATATCATACTTCCAGACCTGGATTGTCAATGTTACACTTCTGGGGGAAACTACAAACAGCTCATTAGCTAAATACCATTGGATGATGAGTTTCAGAATGAAAGAAGCCAGTTTACGTAGTACATGATAAATTACTTCCAGTTGATTAGTAATGTATTTCTTGTAAGTCATTTCCTGCAATAATACACAAACTCTTTGCAAAGATACCCTTTCCTGGAACTCAGGATAATATTTTTACTCCATTTTCTCATTTCAAATGTTGTTTATTCCAGCTGTTAATAACTATCTGAAAAACTGCCCAGACCAAGAGAACCACAGACAGGGGACAGCTCACTTCAAAGGCATGTTCTGTATTGAAGCCACCAAACATGCTTAGTCAGCAAAACCCTTCTCTGGCTGAGTCAGGAAGAGAAAAGTCTTCATTTATTATCTGTCATCCACCCAGCAGATGTTTCTCACTTATCAACTTTATTATACAAGTTATGTGAAGCAGGAGAAAAACATGTTTAATTAGATATAGAATGGAACTACAAACAGAAATTCCTCTGTATGAGCAGTGATTAAAATAAAATAGCTGGGAGTATAATGCAAGGGTTTGATAACAAATTATGAGATACATTTGGATTCACACTTTGTTCATGACAAAATTATGTTTTTATACATTGAACTGCATACATTACTTTTTGAGTTTTTTATCCAACAGAATTATCATTTTATTTCTCTATTATTTGAAAAAAACTAACTAAAAACATTTCATAAAATTATGGATAGCATAGGACACGATTAAAAAATGTCTTTCCAATTAAAGTGATTCTCCTTCTCAAACTGTCAAAAAGTGTTGATAAAATGCTAAAATAAAAAGTATCAATTCTTTGGCATTTAATAAACCAAATATATTACCATATGTTTTTTAACTTTTTTAGTCCTTGCAAAAAAAAAAAAAACACTCTGGTTGGAAATATTAGTATCAAATGGTGGCACCCAATGCTAACTGGGCTTACTGGGCTAGTGATTGCACTGTGTACATCCTCTAGGGTAGGGGCCTGAGGATATCTGAAAGAACATGCCCTTAAGGCCCCCATACACGTGTCGGATTCCCAGCGGATTCCGGGACGATCGATTCCGGGCGCGTGCACGTGAAACGATCGTGCCGGAATCGCGTGCAACCCACGTTGTCCGATCGTTCACGTCCGATTGATCGGGGGCTCAGAATCGGATCTGACAGAGAACCAACATGTTGGTCTTTCTGATCCGATTCTGCACACATCAGGGGGAGTTGCCATTTGGGAAGTAAGCGATCGGACACGGAATCGTCCAGGAATCCGTGGGACAAGGTGGTATGTAGCGATCGGATACTCTTAATTGGCTGATTGATCGGAGCTCCGATTCCCGCTGAGATCACCGGAATCGATCGGGTGAGTGATCAATTGGCCATGGAAATCCGACACGTGTATGGCTAGCTTAAAAATAAAAAGGTGGGTTTTCCGTAGATCGATGTTTTGTAGATTTATATTATATCATGAACAACATTTTAAATGCCTCTGAGAATCTCTGCTTGTCCACTTAAGTCTGACAGATGTGCAGATCCCTGTCATCTTCTGATGGCTACTTCCAGCAGCATAATGCACCATGCCATAAAGCTGGAATCGTCTCAGACTGGTTTCTTGAACATGACAATGAGGTCACTGTACTAAAATGGCCTCCACAGTCACCAGATCTCGATCCAATAGAGCACCTTTGGGATGTGGTGGAATGGGAGACTCGCATCATGGATGTGCAGCCGACAAATCTGCAGCAACTGCGTGATGCTATTAATGTCAATATTGAAACCAATATCTCTTAAGCTAGCCATACACGGTCGGATTCCTGGCCAATTGATCACTCACCCAATTGGATTCGGTGATCTCAGCGGGAATGGGAGCAGTTGCAATCAATTCAGCCAAAAAGAGGATCCGATTTCGTGCATACCACCTTGTCCAAGTGATCGCGTCCAATTGATTCGGGGGCTCAGAATTGGATCCGACAGAGAACCATCCGATCGATTCCGGTGTGAAGCGCAGGCGGTGGATCGATCGCCCAATCAAGTCTTGTGCCTCATTACACCTAGGCCACCGATTCCTGGACGTATTTTCTGTTCCCGATCGATCGTTCACAAATGTCAACTCCCCTTGATGTGTGCTCAATCGATCAGAAAAGACCAAAACAGGTTGGTTTCTGGACGATCCAATTTGGGGGCCATGTGTCGATCGGGCGCGGGTCAATCGGGCAAGGTTGGCTGCACCAGTCCGCGCCGATCGATCGGCAGTGCACGGTGATCGATCGGCCAGGAATCGTGTGGGAAATCGCCCCGTGTATGGCTACCTTAAAAAGCCCTTATCCTATATTGCTTGGATGTAGTCTCATTTTTTAGATTGCCAAGTTTTTTCAGTTGTTAATGTTAAACGCATACAATGTATGTCACTTGGATTACTGCAGGGAAACATTAATAGCTATGAAAGGTTGCAGATAGGGGTGTCACATTGTAAATTACTGATCCAGAAAAGGGTGTTGGAGCATCTGGGGGTTGAAAGCAGGGCTTTTTTTCTAGCGGAACACACCGGAACAGCGTTCCGTCACCTATCTTACGGGCGCGCCACGGGCGGGCGATTTCCCCTCCCTCGCAATCTGCAGCAAGGGAGAGGCGGCGCTTTCTCATTGTTTATGGGCGGTGGCCCTATGACTGGGCGTCTCCTCCCCCGTCCATGCTGGTGAGATCTTCAGCATGGACCCGGGCGGGTGGAGTTGTAGCCGTCCTGAGGGAGGGGAGGTGGCGCGCTTGTACGGGGGTGCGGGGGCACGCTCCTGCCTGCACTGGTGGGCAGGCGCACGTGCCCCTGTTCCCCCGATGGGGAGCTATTTATGTCTCCCCTGGCTGGCGCACATGCCCCCGTTCCCCCAATGGCGAGCTTACTAACAGTCTCCTGCCATCCACTGTATACCTAGTTCTGCAGACTATTGAGTTGAAAACCAACAGCAACCAAATTGCTTCATTGAACCGGTGTAAACAAAAAAAATGATAAATAAAAAAATAGTGCCAGTGTTTCCTGTGAAGTAAAAGACAACTTTGGTGCCCTGTGAGCAAAGCCATCTCCATATAGCCATTATCGGAGGTGGTGGTGTTGTGGATTTAGAAGAGCCCTTAACCCCATTGAACACCTCAAAAACAACCTACAAATGTTTTTTTTGAGGGGGTAAACATCCGCAGTCCAAAGTCTTGTAGAAATCCTTCCAAGAACAAAAGGGTGCCCAACAAGCTAATAACCGGGTAAAGACTCCATAAATCTTTGAGTAATACACAGCAGGTTTGTTCAGGCACAGTCCCAAAGATCAGGATCGGCATACATTAATCCGCCCATACACTTTTTTTTCCATCTTTCCATACAATCTTCATTAGATCTACCAACAACGATGTAGTGCCGGGTCCTCCCTGATAGAATACATAGTGATTGGAAGGTATATATCACTGCTATGTTGTGCCGGGTCCTCCCTGATAGAATACATAGTGATTGGAAGGTATATATCACTGCTATGTAGTGCTGGGTCCTCCCTGATAGAATACATAGTGATTGGAAGGTATATATCACTGCTATGTAGTGCCAGGTCCTCCCTGATAGAATACATAGTGATTGGAAGGGTTAGAAAGGTCCTCACATTACATGGCTTTGGTAGAACAAAACTGGATTGTACAGAAATTGTATGGTAAGGTGTATGGGGGCTTTTAGGCAAGTATTCTAACAGGTAGGGCTTTTTTCCTGCCTGCGCTGGCCGGTGCACGTACCCCCGTTCCCCCTGATGGGGAGCTATTTATGGAGTGGACACCCGGCATAAAAGGGCGGTTTTAGGGGGCGGTCCTAGGGGTGGGTAGGGGCGTGGCCAGGGGAGGAGGGTGAGTTCCACCACCTTTTCTCTGAGAAAAAAAGCCCTGTACATGTATATATATATATATATATATATATATATATATATATGTATATATATATATATATAAAGAAAACACTCTAGCAATACCTTAACACATAATTACGAAGGGTCACCTCATATCCCCAAACCTTCCCAGGCACCAGAAAACTCAAGGCTATTTACTTTTCTTTCATTTTGAACTAATTGTTTTAGTCTGTGCATTCTGAGTTTGTTTTATCACTAGCCTTGCCTTTCTTGCTTCATATTTCTTTGTTCCATCTGTTACATGCATCATGCTTTTTGCACCGCTATTCGGCAGTATGCATATTTTTGTCACGATAAAAGAAAAGAATCAATGATTTCTATAGCAGGCTGCTGGCAACAGATGACAGATGGTGCCAAATTAGCAGCTCTATATGCTCCTACTTTGTTAATTTGCCTTCAACTTTAAATTAATTCTGCCTAATTTTCTTTCATTTACCCAAAACTAAAAAAAAAAAACTTTCCGACTCACTGCCGCAGTAAGAACATTTTTATTAAAGACTTTTTAATGAAGAAAAATTTAATTTAAAGTATTATGTGAACGAAGTACTACTAAAATGCACATCCCAACTTCCTAAACATTCATAAATTGTAACACACTTTCAAAGGTTGTGTGTGTTGTATATATTGTCCATCACTAGAAATGTTTAAAGAAACAACTGGACTGCAAACTTTCAGCTTTGTTTCTGGGTATTAAACAAAAACATATGCACAGAAATGGAACTAAAGGCCAAGTACCTGCCACCAGCCACATCTCCAGCTTGATGGGTACTCTATACATGTTGTCTTCTCCTACCATGTTCGACCTTGCCAGCTTGGGTCATTGACCCTGCACCAGAGGGCAATGTAGAACTTCCGGCGACCAGTACATCACCCCATTTCACTTTTATTATTTTAGTATTTTATACGCTGTGACAAACAGAAAAGCAAAACAAGTAACAAAGAAATGACATAACAATAGTTAAAGCCCCACAAAATCTGTCCCAACCTAAACCACCCCCAAAGCCATCCCATAAAACTACAAAACAGGGCGGGCGGCATGCTCTGAATCCAAAAGGGGTGGTGTCACTTCCGCCCCTCTGTTTTGTTCTCAACAAGACTGATAAGGACTCATCAATTATAGTATCTATCTCAAAATCACAATTTAGTACAAAGATCATTTCACACATAATATGGGAGGCCCATGCAAGATGTCATGCTAGCTACACAAATATAAAATGCTTATAAATTAATTATGGGCTAGAAAGTCTAATTAATTATAATTTATCTTTGTATGTCTTTGAGATCCTAAGTTCTCATACTAGGGAGCCATCGTTGTCTTTTTGTCTCGATTGGGGTAATGAGAAATGAATCAGGTAGGTTATTGAGTACCGCCTGTTCTCACAACTAACTTAGTATGGTCCAGTGTTGAGCTCAAATATTCGAATTGTAAATACATTCGACAAATATCGGCTATTGGAATATTCACAAATTTCGCGAATATGATGGCGGATATTCGCAATGTTAAATATTCGAGATATTGAGCATTGGGAAGCTTATGGCAGTGCATTGTGATTTTATATTTGCAATGCGAAAATAAATACCACATGTGACCATTCATTTTGAAGGTTGTGCATATATGTTCGCAATTCATGGCCATACACTCGTATTGTGATTATATTTACAAATATCTAATCAAATATAAGTAGAATCATTCATGAAATTTTGCCTATGCCGCTCATCACTAATCAATAGGTAATTGACCCTCCAAATAAATAAGGTTGGTTTTTTAGAAATCCTTGCTACTCAACTTTTCCTTTATTAAGAATTTGCTTGTTACAGTGCGTCACCCTTTTTCTATTTCTCACATGTAATGGCAGAGGAGTTCTGCAGTCCACATGAATACCTTGGGCTTAAACCATTGTTTGGGATTTCGTTGGATCAGAGAGCACAGGGAGGTCATAGCCTGTTGAATTTATGGGATGATAAATAAGAAAAGCCAACATTTGAAAGTGACATAATAAAAGGTACCGGTAATTGTAAACAACAAAAAATATAAACTGAAGATGTCCATGGCTACACTATAGACCAGGAGTGGGCAAACGTATTGGTTCTTGGGCCACATTGGCTTCTCAAAAGATTATCTTAGATAAAAGGGCTGGACCAATAGCCTGTGATGGTCGACCTGCCATAATTAGTACAATTCCATGCATTTCTGGCATCACTAATGATGGAGGCGATGTTTAATAGGCGACACGTGACCTGGATGTTGTTATGTTTTTAAATTTCCTTCACTTAAAATAAAATAATGTAATAGTAGGCATTCAATATTTTAAATACAACTTCTTATGAAACATCCAAATCCTTGCAATGTCCATTTTCTTTTATTGAATAAAGCAATCCACTTTTCAAACCCGCTACATTTTATTTATGATGGTGCTAAAATAATGCCAGATTCTGAAAATATATTAATTCAATTTCTTTTTCCAGGATATTTGTCTGGAACAAAAACATTTTCCAAGTAGAACTCCTCCGGAGAATTGACTTATAGCTTGAGTTACCGGTATGAAGATTGTATTTTCCCCTTGAAGTGAATGGAATGTAATCATGTTATGTGGCTTAGCAGCTCTGTCTGCAGATTAGCATAACATCTTATATCCCTCGAACTTGAAAATAACCTTTTCCAAGGAGGCTAAGCATTGTAAGAAAAGCTATGAGGGTGATGAAAATAAAATCTCTGGCAGGTTTAACAAGGACATGTTGGGCACACCTTATAATCTGATTATATGCTCCGCACTCCAGTCTTTTCTCCCGAGCTCCGTCTGACAGCGGTATATAGCGAGACGAGTTTATGTAAAACAATAAGCGTATAAGGCTCGGTAATCTTTTTCCAGCCATGGTACATAATGTTAACGTCAGAAACAAGTTTAAAGGAGAGGATTTCAGGTGTCTGGAATTCAGAGATAAGATGGTGATTTGTAAAAGTAATTTAAAGGTCCATTAAACTTAAAATACAAATTGCTTTGTGCGGAAGGGCTCTTAGTAAAAAATGTGCTCATGATCTATGTATGATCGTTTACACAAAATTTTACTATGTGATACCGTTGGCTAACTCTATCACTGAATTTAACAGACTCAATTTTCAGCCCTTTTGCTAATAGAAGGCCTTGCATGGATAGGAAAAAGCAAGATATGCTTAGAAAATATAGGTTAAGGTTGTATATCTTCATTACCCATATATAATTTTGATTGGCTTCTTATGTTTTCTTGCATAATCAGATGCTGTTGTTGCCTATGCTTAATGTGAACTGAGAGTGTCAGCTTCTGTAGGTCCTATGGGCCTCCTGAGAGATGAGACACCCAAAGGAATACATTTGAAAGTGATCATCATCCACTGCCTTGACCTTCAGTATCTCTATGGCAAATAGCATTGTCACAAGGCCCATATTGAAAACCCTTTTTTCACATCATTTTTAGTATTGATTGCAAATATTCAAATCACAAATTTTAATTGCAAATATCATCACTTTGAGAATTCTTGAATAAAGTGCTATATATAGTGCTAGAAGATTTAGAATATAATGCAATATCTTCATAATAGCTATTATGCAAGATTTTTTACATCAGTACCTGGAACTACCATGCATTGCATTCGCAAAATGCACATGTACAAGTCACCAAAACCTGTTCTGTCCCCAATCTAGAGATATTGTATACATTTTTACCCTTTTCATTAGCGAACAGGCCCATTGGATATAGAGTTGAATATTTTACCAAGCTTACTGTGCATTTTTGAATGCATATAAAAATGGATGCCCTCAGTTTACCAACAAGAGAAGAAAGGTCCATGTGCAACTAATGCAAAGGAGACCTAGGGCACATGCCCTGTGTGCTTGTGTCTACAATACATCCTACAATAAAAATAAAAAAATATGAAATGCAAGTAGCGGTTTGTGGTAAGTTTATTGGAGTATTTGTATATTGTCAGGAAGTTGCCATATTTTGTGGCCTACACTACTGCCTTGCCATCTAACTGGCACCATCAAACATTTTGTCCCAAAAAGTTTGGTGTATTGTTAGCAGTAAGTAATAATAATGAGGGATTAATGCTGTTATTTTGTCAGACATGTGCATGTAAAAGCCACAGTTGACTGTCGATCTTTTTCTGCTAACACATAGTCATAGAAAGTCCTTTTTATCCAGATAGACAATTAGTGTAAACATGGATAAATCTCCCAGGCTTGCTTCCTGTTTTCTTTTCTTGTTATCATTTGCGTATATAAAAACATTTTAACATTGACTTGATGACCCAGATAAGACAAATCAGGAAGCTGCCATAGTAGGGGCAAAGGTGAAACATGATCTAGTTATGAAGATTTATCAGGATTTTAGGCACCAAAGCACAGGATGTGTCCCTCACAGGATGAGAAGAACCGTGGATGTCTCATAATATCTCCTATGAACACATTTTTACTAGTGATGTGTTCTATTAATTGCAAAAAGTAGCACTCTAGACATCTATTGCTACAGTGGATCCCATTCTGACACAGACTGGGAGCATTCTTGAAGTCGTCTTAGAAAGCACAGCATGTGAGTGTAAATAAAAACATCTCACTTATTTCCCCATTGATGCGACAAAAGACCACACATTTGTTCATAATAGGTTTGATCGCAAATCTGTGAATTGCGAATATTCATTTTGAATATTGGCACTTTGAATATTGACAATTCACAAAGATTTAACATATCGCGAATTCCTAAATTTACAGATTTGCAACATTTTGTGAATACGAATATTGCCTATGCTGCTCATCACTAGTTCATAATACAAAAATATGGGAAACTTCTTGCTAAGACTCTGCAGTACTAATCATAATTCTTTATATATAAATGTGGGAACAAGGTGCTACGAAAATAGTTGTAAATATATTGCCATGTCCTTACCAAATAAATAAACAGAGTAGTTTGGGAAGCTTTGGCCTGAAGGACAAACACAACAAGCTAACCTTTTTTTATGATAGGGGTGGAATTTCAGGTCTAAAGAATCTGAACCATACAAAAAAGTAAGCTATGCTTCTACGTTGACCAAAGGTCATGGTGAAAGATTGGTTGTCCTAAAGGAAATCATATTTAGTGAGAAACATTTGATGATGAGAGCAGCAAACACATTTACAGCTGGAAGACTCCCCTCTTAACCAGATTATAATATTTATATATATTTAACTGAATGGAGCCAAATACAGGGCAATCTTGGAAGAAAACCTCTTGGAGTCTGCAAAACACTTGAGACTGGGCGGAGGTTCACCTTCCAGCAGGACAACGACCCTAAACATAAAGCCAGGGCAACAATGGAATGGTTTAAAACAAAACATATCCATGTGTTAGAATGGCCCAGTCAAAGTCCAGATTTAAATCCAATCGAGAATCTGTGGCAAGATCTGAAAACGGCTGTTCACAAACGCTGTCCATCTAATCTGACTGAGTTGGAGCCTTTTTGCAAAGAAGAATGGGCAAGGATTTCAGTCTCTAGATGTGCAAAGCTGGTGGAGATATTCCCTAAAAGACTGGCAGCTGTAATTGCAGCAAAAGGTGCTTCTACGAAGTATTGACTCAGGGGGCTGAATAATTACGCACACCCCACTTTGCAGTTATTTATTTGTAAAAAATGTTTGGAATCATGTATGATTTTCCTTCCACTTCTCACGTGTACACCACTTTTTATTGGTCTTCCACGTGGAATTCCAATAAAATTGAGTCATGTTTGTGGCTGTAATGTGACAAAATGTGGAAAAGTTCAAGGCTGAATACTTTTGCAAGCCACTGTATTTATTGGAAGTGCATAGAATATGTGTATGCATTAATATGCCATTCAAGGGGAACAGTCATTATCCTGTCTAGAATTATAGCGCTCCGATTGGTGAGCCCCTCTTCCTAATTAGCATACAGCCAGACTCCTATTAACATCTGACACATAATCCTGCTGTGAAATTCTCATATTCATGAATCTGCCAATATATTACCGCACCGTACAAATCCAACATCCTGGGGTTACATTAATTTAAAAAAAAGATATATTATTATTTCTTTAGCAATGAGGACAGCATTCAAGGTTCAATGGTGAAGAGCAGATGTAAATCTATTTATATTGCTGCTCAGCACAGGGACTGTATATTTATCCTGGAAATATTTGCAGTAGCTGCAAGACACTAAATAAATCATTCTGTATTGGAACCACAGGAGAATTAATTCTGCTCTTCCGTACATTCTAAAACAATAGGATAGGATAATAACAGTATAGAATGAAGGGGCAGTTTGCACTATTAATTATTTGTAGCGTGAATATACTATAAGAAGCTCAGGCACTAAATCTTTTCTACCCAAGGTCTCCATGCATAGCCATAGACATTGACCATGGTTTACGGCCCTGTCCGATATCCCTATTCGATCCGGATTGATTGGTCCCATTTGAAAACAGGCATGTCCAATTATGATATGGGCCAGATAAATGGTCATGAATGAGCACGGCCTTTCGAAGCAGTCATTGATCTGGCTCATATCTACATGTGTGTTCCCTGCTTAAGTTGTATGGGGGGGCTTTATGCATTGATGCCTTTTTATTTTACTTTATTGTTATGTTTTCTTTTTATTGAAATAACTAAACATCATGCACATTTTTCAAATCGTGAAATAAGGTTCGCTCTATCTATTTAAAATTCTGCTACCTTCTCAGCAGGGTGGATAGAATTTTCAAAAAGGGGAGCCTCCTTGACTAGTTACCTTTAAAGAATACAAATCCATTACGTTCTTGCTATTCATATCAGAAGACCCTTGGGATGGTGTTAAAGCTCTTACCAAACTCCTTGTACATCCTTGTACATTACTTCGTTTTCGATTGAATTACAAAAACATTGGGAGTGAATGGCAGGAATCTGCATTTGGTGGCAGATCATATGGTTGAAAATTGCCACACAAAATGCACTAAAACATTTTCATAGATGTTCCAAGGCTCTTTTATATAGGAATTGTAAACAGAGCATTCAGTTGACATTTTTCAACCAGCCAACACCACTGACATCCCATCATCCATTGGTTATCTTAAATTTCACCGTGTTTATAGTCAGGCACTGTTTACTCATGGGTAGGGATATAAAGTACAGGATTTAACATTTTTGCTATTTATATTCGATTTTTGCAATATCTGTAATTTCTCTTTCGATTCAATTAAAAGAAAAAAAAGAACAAAGGAGTGTTGAATTTCAAATGACTTTCTGTAGCTCAAGCCATCTCTATGTTCTTGAAGAGCTGTATTGATATCATGCCTGGCACTTTTGTAGTATGCTGCCTTTTACATGATCTTTGACAAATAAAATGGTATCATTATTCAATATGCGGAATGCCTTTATATGGTATTGGTTATCTTCTGTCACTAAATAGGTGATACTGTGGACTAGGGTACAGAAAGCCATTATAAGGCAATAAGAAAAAACATGTAGGTTTGGCTCAGGCTTAATACAATCCCTTGCTATTCTTGGTTCCTCTCTTTGGGTTAAAAGAACAGAACACTCAGCAGGAAATGATTTTGATAATATCAGACGATTCTTGTGTTGCTTGGCCAATGGCATCCTTAAACTCCCAGTGCTAAATGTCAATATTGGCCTGTTATCAAATGTGTTAGGCCAACGTGGGAAGGAGAGCAGAGATAACTGAATGCATATTGCATCCATGTGGGGGCAGCTGAATTGTAGTTTCTCACGGCCATCTGTAGCATGTTGTCTTCAAATGAGGAGTTGTTGAAATCACTAGATGTACCTGTTAACACATTTGTCTATTTTTCTACAAAGCAATTAATATGCTTTCAGTAAGTGATACCTTCATATACTATTTGTTTTCCTACCCTTTCCACTATACAATGTTTATTGACACGACAGCTTAGGCTGCTCAGTCTGGGGAAATAATCAATTTCCTGTTAGTCATTTAAGAAAAATCCTTTTATATATATATATATATATTAATGAAAGCTGAACTTTAGGATAACAGACTTTTTTTTTCAATTTGGTAAAAAGTGGAACTTTAGTCAACACCCACAAAAAGTGCACAGGAGACATACTACATATTGTCAATATAGGAAATTGCCAACAGAGTGAATTTTAAGTTATTCGTTAAGTTACCCTGTTACCTTGTATGAAAATTAAAGGGGGGGGATTAAAGGGTAGAGGCCCCTTGTCAGCCCAGTTGGAAATAGTAGTGCTATAGTGCTTTACTGTATAGCTATATAGTTCTTTTCTTTCCAGTGGTTTGTTGAGATGCCACACATATTGTCATCTGACAATATCCAACAGGACAAAAGGGTCAGATACCTTCCCTATACATAATACAGTGGTTGTTGCAGCCAGCTTCCATGAACTGTACTTAGCTAGTTGGAAAACCTACCTAATGTACAACGGTAGCAGGTTTTTCACACACCAGGAGATATAGATTGCTTGCAGTGACTAAAGCTGGCCCTACACATTGTGCAATCGATCACAGCGTGGCTTTGCAAGAACAACGATCGTTTGGGGAAACGATCCCTGGCTGATACTGTGATCGTTTGGGGAAACGATCCCTGGCTGATACTGTGAAGTAATGATGATTGAACAGGGAAATACTGACATTTCTGTTCGACATTTCCTTGGAGCGGGATCGATTGGTCAAGGTGGGCTCTAAGTACTCTTGATGCAACATTTCAACATTGGCCTTCCGGAACGGTGGGTACATTGCCACTCTTGTTTCAGGTAGGTTTTTATGTACAAAGACTTAAAACAAAAGTACTTGAAACTTTATTTAGATTGTGATTACATTGTAACAGGTTGTTAATGACACAAGAATAATAAAAGCATTATAAATAAATAGATAGGTGGCTACAACATATGGATATGTGCCATCACGTGTTGCACAATCCAAAAATATGAGTTATAGTGTAGCGTTTCCCAGGGTAATTTACTGGAACAAATAAGAACAAGGACGTGAGGCGCACAACCTAGTGCAACAAAATAAAGTACTGTAAATGGTAAAATAAAATAAAACAAAACAAAAGATATTTATTGTTGACAAACAGCTGCTGCTCAAAACATGTCCCATTGATTCTGTTGAGTCCTCCAGCACTTGTAGCCAGGAAGTGATCTCATCCGTTACCAGGAAGTTACATTACTCTGGTAAGAACTCTGGTTGTCTGTTACAGGAGGGCCACACTCCCCCTTCATTTGAAAGCTACACACCTAAGCACAACTCAACCCCCCTGCCATTCCAGCAGGATGTTTACCAGACTCCTGTATGGACATACTTTGGGAAATTACAGGCCTACAATGTAGAAAACTTTTTTTCTGTTAAAGTCTATGGTGCGCCTTTGGTACAGAAATCTGTAACTCAGCAGTGAACTAGGGAGGTTAATCACCCACCCCTCATACTGACTCAATTTCACTCTGTGATCTTTGTCCAGGCCCCATACACCTATTGAGGACCCTTCTGGCCACTAATGCCACTGTGTAATCACTGCTGACAGTTATGCACAACTATTTCTTATCTTTCTTAATTCATTGGAGCAACCAGGTTCTTTTCAGAGTTTTAGTATGCCTATGCTCAGATCACTGTAATTTACAGCTTTTACACAGTAAAGACCCCCATACACGTATAGATTGTGACCAGATGTTTTGGCCGATCGACCGTGCGTGATGTCATCACGCGTGGTCAATCGGCTGAAACATCTTGTCTAGTGAAACTTAAATGTTATCTGCCAAAAAAGTTATGACATTACCATCTTGCCTTTCTAAGTTTACATGATGTGATCACATGTCTAAATAATGCAATTCTCAATATGTTATAGCCCAGTCTTATCTCTTACACATTATTGACAGTGTTTTATCTGTTTTTCTTTAGGCTGACAGAGACATACTTTATCCTGGCATATATACAATTTTCTATAAGCCACACCATGTATAATAGCACATTCTTAGAGGACCACATCAAAGGCACTTTTAAATGCTATGCTACAGCAAATAGTGCATGGCATGGTTATCTGAGGATAACGGTCTAGGGTAAAGATTGAGATCCAGAGAACTTTGAAAACAGACCAAAAGAAACTGAAAAAATATTATATTTCTAAAGAAACTTTCAGAGAATTATAAAAAAAAGAAAACACTTATTGAGGAGCTTTTTTGGCTGTGCCTCCACTAGTGATGGACCGAACTGTTCGCCGGCGAACTGTTCGCGACGAACATCGCATGTTCGCGTCCGCCACGTGTTCGCGTCACAAGCTCACCTCTGACAGCTCGTCTTCGTTGACCGGTGGCTATAGTCATAAACTTTTTGAAAAGAACGTATTACAGATTGTCCAAAGGACAGACACAATTACTCTTCCAACCCCCAAAAACAGTGTCCCAGCTCGATAGCAAATAAGCTGCACCTAGATTATCACTACTTACCTTTTCAGACAACTCACCCATCAAGGGAAATGCATCAATAGATATTGGTGGGTCTGCTCGACCTGTCGGATGAAAGAAGGCCAGTTTATTTTCTAGCAGTAAAGGCGCGGCATCTCTAAGGGTCCGCGGTCCATCAGGATTTCTTAGTGGACGAGTCATTATGCTACTCTAAACCCATAACATACAAATATCCCGGGTACCCACAAGTGTGTCTACTGCAATCCGTGTAGAGGGATAGCCTCTGGAGACAACTTGTACTACCCCAATGGTTCCACCTTCATACCAATACATGTGGTCAACTTGCAATCTCAAGGGGTGGTACATTACCAACCTAGCCTCAATTCCTCCTTGTCAATTGTTTTTACGTAGGTAAAACAAAAGAGATCAAGATTCCGAATACGTGACCACATTTAGGTGACATCAGAAAAGAAAAATCCTTACAAACCAGTAGCCCGGCATGTCCTCAGAATTCATGCTGAAATGTTACGAACTGTTCGCTTGAAGATTTTTTGTTTTGTGCTCACTATTCCCAGTGCCCATCAGAGGCGGAGACCTTGACAAACGCCTCCTCCCGTTGGAAAATATGGATCTATACTTTGAAGGCAACAGTATAGTATTCCTGACTGAATGAAGCAGTTAGCTCAAGCAGTTTCCTATAGTCTCCGGTAATTTATGTTACTATGTTTTTTTTTTTCTTGAAGGAGTTCGACAATGATTCCCTGCGGGACATACATCATGGAGTTTCCCATTCGGGGTTCAATGCTCACATTGTCTGAATATTCCAGCACAGCCTTTGCAACGCAGACAACGCAAGTATATACATATGTTTTTTTTTTCTTTATTATAATTAGAATACTTTGCGTATTGGTTTTGTATGTCATGTTCTGAAATGGTTTATAAGTCAGGTGAGGAGGATGTCGGTGAACACATGAGCCGCCAGTGACTATGGCGACGCTGCTCATATTTGTCATCTCTCTTTCCTCCCTGACTAAATAGAATATTCTACGATGTTCTTTATGTTTTTTTTTCTTTGTATTTCAATCAAGATTCTTCTTACAATGTGGTGACCGTTCATGCCATAACTGTAATGGGTTCTGCACATAGTGCCCAGCACGCTACTTAACATCTTAATCGCAACTATTGGCATTCCATGATTATGGATTGGCTCACATCTATACTAAGGTCATATAGGGAGGTCCCTGACTGACTTGTCGACATTGAGGCACCTGCTGGACGTCTTTCCTCCTCACCACTAAGAACTCGCGTAATACAGGCCACGGGACTCCTGTCGGATTTGTACCGACATGGCGCTCAGAGGCCTGGTGTTCATGAGCAGCCGCCGTGAGACGCGAGACCGGTGTGTAATGAATGGGAGTTTCTTGGATTGTGTTGACGCTCCCCACCTGACGGGACGCCCCAGCAAAGAGACCGACGCTGTGGTTTATCATCCACCTATGTTGCTGGCTCTGATAAGTGAGTACGGGCGGAAGTGACTCCACTGCCCAAGCTTCACATTAGTTTGCGTGCACTTCCGCCTGCGCCGCGCTCCCACGTGGTCGGCTGAGGGGAGAGACATGTTCATTATGGCCCTATTTAAGAGGGGACTCATGGACCCCTAGACACGGACACACGAATAGAACTGGCGGAGCCTCGCGCTGACGAACCTGGACCCGGACTACATGACTGACTACCTTTAAATCTATGATGATCTCATACAATTCAAGGTAATTGGCAAAACACATATTTACGCGACTCTCTTTCGCAATACATACACTGTTTGGACAATAGTCCTTTTTTTTGGAATAAGACTTTCAATGCTTGGCCTGTCTGACTTCCATCTTCCCAGACGCCACTGAATTACTGAGACCAACACAGATCCCTCTGACTAACCGCCATACGACTTGTTTTCTTTCTCTTCAGCGTGTATCATCGAGGTGGGTTTTGCTATACAGTGTCTGGTAGATATTTACCTATGGGGGGATCGCAACCGCCTGGATTTCGTGTGCTTTACTAAACTCCTCTGCATTAACCTTTCCCCTCACTACTCAAACGCCGACTCTGAACCGGGTCAGTGGCAATCTCACCCTTCTCACCAATGAATCCTCTTCCCCTCCTGTGCGAGGTTTTTTCTAAAAAAAAAACGTAACTTCATATCCACACCCGGCTTAAGGTAGGCAAAAGAATAACTACAAGCCCCTGGGATACTACTATAGGGCATAGCTACCAATTGGGCCAGTTTTTTTTTCTGTTGTATTATAGGTTCTGGATATTGGATTCATGGCTGATTTTTGGATCGTTTCGCCTCCAACCGGTTACGTTATGTACCCCGAGAATCCCCTACATCCCTGAAGGAAGCCCCCAATTGGGGGCGTAACGCGTGGAGTCATTCTTTTTCTCCACTATAACACGACAATCTGGTGACGGGACCCTAGTTCTCCCCGTCGTGCCACCTATTTGTATATGCCATATGCAGTCTGATCACGTCTGGTAACCATCATGTCTGATCAATAGTCCTGTCCCAAATCATTTCCTTGATACATTTTTACGTTCATATGTATTTGTTGGGCGTTTTTTTAAATATTCACATTTATTCGTTCCAATAAAATCCATGCTTGTACTGTTCTACATCGTAGTATCATGGGTATTTGTAACCATTATTACGTATATTTACTTGAGTGCCACTTAACCTCCCCTCGTTGGTTCACCACCAATCTACATGTTGTTCTGTGTAAACCCATTCACAACCAAAAGCTCCCTGATCCCGGCCGGTCATCTATATCTTCCTATCTGTTTACCTGAACATTTTAACCAAACATTACAATTCAAAGTATCACGAGCATTTTCCCTGACCCCCCCAAACAATGTATCCTTTGTTTACGTTGATTGTGAACATAAAAAATCTTAGACGTGTTGGCTAAGCTGTTAGTCAATTTTAACCAGAGTGGGTGTCAAACATCTCAATCTTCTCATCAATCGATTAAACCCCATTTGCATTGTGTTGTTTAACGTCGATTTGATGTCAAAATCTGACTGTGTACTGGGCTGGCGGAGGTGTGCTTTAAGGCCTACGCAAGGTCATTAACAATGTAGACCATGTGCACAGGCAGAACTACTTGTACACACCTGACCCCTCAGGCGTACACAGGTATTACACAAGGTTTGGTTGAATGATGCACTAATTGCTGTCCCACCATCTCGGGACACTTATCAGTCTCTGTACCTTACGCTCTCCCATCGTTGGACACCATCTAGTTGAAAGAACAATCATCTCACGAATTGGGGCAACTGTGCTTTTGCACATGTGTGGCAGAATTTAAAGGCGCATATGAAAAAATCAAAATTCTTCAAGAGGTTAAGCTCCCTCTCACCGATACTTGATCTGGTGATGATTCGGTTCTTAGGGGCGGGGTCCCTATTAGGTCTCTAGTACATTTTGGGGCATGATATCACTTCTTCATACCAGCTCAGAGAGGTCAATATTGGCAGGGCCCACACTTTCTAGGCTGACGCAGATGTGAAGGCAGTCACATTATCAGCTAAGTATCTCCCCAAAATCATTAGATCCTAAGTCAAGAATTCAACCCCTTGCCATAAGTTGGGGAAGCCACAGCAGGCTTTAATAACATTTTCTCTTGAAATACTCATTTTGCATCCCTATATAAGTTATCATCGATTTTTGGTGTGTCTTTCCATCTACTTATAGCAACAAAATGTTTAGTAGAACATCTAACATTAGGAATGCCATACACTTTCCACTTTTTAACCTTCCGGGTGAGATTACCTTCACGCCAGTCACAATCTTTTTCTAGCTACTAAACACACTTATCAGTGGTGTGTAGGCAGCCCCGCTCCAGAAATAAATATAAATGTATCATGTGTTTTTTCCAGAAATAAATAGACCACGTACAGTATTCCCAAGCGTAAACCCGGACACTTTGTCAATATGATTATTAGGAACAACACGCCTTGAGTAATAATGAAAAATAATTACTAATTATTCTACTTACACCTTGCCAACTAGAATACAAAATCGGTGAACCGGAAAGGTGATAGTTGTGGTTATTTGTTATTATACTTTAGATGAAAATAGGAATGGAGACACCCCGAGGATGGCACTGTTGTAGAACACATTAATGCACCAATATAGCATTGGCAAAACCCCCCGACACAACTTCCTTAGTAGCACACGTCACGTTCACCTAATCTACAACTGTACTGCGGTCTAACTTGTTCTCATATATTACTTGCTTGGCGCCATAAAACGAGCAATAAAACCTATAATTCTTGCTTTCATACTGAGCAATGTTACAGCATCACATAATTGAGAGGCCTTTCCTTGGCCTCTTACCCAGCCTCTATGATGCTGCTCTTTGCAGTAAGAGTGATCAGAGTAGGATATCATCGGTAAATCTTAAGGTTTCACCTATGTAAGGCGTCGCACACTTACGCTTTCCTAGTTTTAATTTCCAACTTCGCTACAATTATAAGTTTAATAATTATAACAGTGTACCTGGTTACTAAACATTCCTGGACATTGGTGTAGGTGTCGAGATTTGTACTTTAACCTTACCTAACACGGCTACCAAACCGACCCTACTGAACCACCGGTCAGATCCACTGGGCAACTTTTACTTCTCAGCAGCAGTACTGCTGAATTATAGCAATCACTACTCGAAATGTTTCTTACAGCAGTCATGAGACCATTTTGTGTTTTTGTAAATAATGCCCACAAGGGCACCTGGGATCGGACAAGTGCCATCCGTCCTTGTTGGGATTTGCTGATTGTCACGTATGTTCCATATGTGCCCATGGACTCTTGCTGTCAACGTATCTATAATGTAAAGCTCCCATGCTCAGTTGTTGCGTGTTTCTTAATGAAGTTTTCTCATAAAGTGTGGGTGGACAGCTTCCTCTTGCCATTATCCCAACGCACCTGCATTCCGGTCCTTTTGTGGGAATGAGCAAGTTGACGGATGAATGATGAGAAGTAGTTATTTTTTTCATTCTAATGCACGTTTTTTTGACACCCTGTTACCACTGGCTGACCGGTGAGCATATTGTTCAAATCAATGTATAGGGTTTTTTTAGATTTTTTTAACATAATAGAACACTTTCAGATATAATATTTCATAGGCATTCCATTCACATGGGTGTGTTTGCACAAACCGTTCATATTATTATTCCCAACATGCCAAGGAGTGCATTGCTGGTATAACTCCTATGACAAACTTGGCGGGCATTAGGGCGATGACTGCACACCCACTCATAATCAGTGCAGTTGTGCAAAGATCGCCTACACTTGAATAACGCCTAATAATTCCCAATATCTGTTAGAGGTGGTTGTGATCATAATCTGATCATTGAACCATCGCCGTATATAAGATTCAATTCCTTGGTCAATTCTTACTCAGTGTATTTTAATTGCATTTTTTAACCAATCCGTTTTTTAAAAACACTTTTATCTTACAAGCGTTGTTTCCCAAACTATTTTCTTGAATCTTCATTTGACAACAACAGTTCTTTCTTTAAAGAAAAAAGACGCATCATCATCTACAGTAATGCACATACAAACACCACAATTTTACTTGTACATTCATATTCATAGTTATCATTCTATGTTAGGCCGACAAACCCTACTTCTTCTGGTTTACATCTTTGCCATCTTCTGAGTAAGATCATTCCAAGACTTAGTACTTCTACATATACTCAAACATCACCGTACCCAGCATTTCCTGGCAGATGGGATATTAATTCCTAGAGAATTCTCAATTCTCTAAGATTTGTTAACCACCTTGTTCGATCACATTCGTTAACATAGTTCTATACGCAAATATCTTCCAATCCTGGCAGAGGTACTTTTGAGTAAGTCGTGAACTTGTAAACTTGAAATTTCTGCTTAAAAAAAAAAAAATATACAATTGATTTACACAAATTATTTATATATAAAAGCCCTGCCACTCTTGGCCTTGAGATACTGATACAAATTATCTGTACCATGTATGTTGATTCCCTGCTGGGCTAGTGTGTTGAGGAAAGAATGAATCCCCTCGTTAACATCCAAGTTCCTCTGCGTGCGGAATACATAGACACTGGTTTGTTCCACATCCCTTTACAGGAACATCAGCTGCTCTTTTACTGAGGAGGATTGCCACCAGCAGTTCCTCTTTGTTTTGACTGTTCTATACTGTTTTGCAACAGTTTGTATCCTTTGGATTTGTGTGCCCTGGTCCTGACTGTCAATGAATGTGCAAGACTGGTATATGTCTTTGTGATGATGATGCAGGCAAAACAATGCTTGGTTTGAGACATGAACCTATTTATTAATCTATATCAATAGTGATTAGTGCACCCTAGAGTCCGTTACTGGCAGTGACACCTATGGCATGTGTGCCCAAGAGGCCTCGTTTTTGGCACGTGTAGTTGGTAGGATCGACACAAACTGTATATCAGCGGGTATGGCAGTCTCCTGTCAATGAGGTGGGACAAGGGAAAAGGGGGTTCAGCTCGGGTACATCAATTCTTATGAAATGTAACAAACAACAGCAGTGCCATCTTGTAGCCATACTATAATACATCTACCAGGAAAATTACTGCTGATTGACTGTGACAGAGACTAAAGAAAGTGTTTAATTGAATGGACACTTTTTTTTTTTTTGTATTCCTTAACTTTATCTGTGATCGTGACTTACACAAAGCGCAGGGTATAAACAGGGAGCTGGAACAAAGACCCTTCATGCACATCTTTTCAGTTGTTTACTACTGCCATGCTGAGTCTTAATGAGAGGCCTGCAGGTCACCACTTATAGACCACACCCCGCTGGGCTGTGGTCTTGTGCTGATGCAGCCTCCTGCCCAAAGTCTCAACTTAAAAACCACCCCGTCAGCACAGGCGCGGCCTGGCTACTTGCGTGGCGGACACCCTGAAGTGCTGGCAGCAGGAGGTGTGGGAGGACATGGTATTCCAGAAGGAGTGGGTAGGTGAGATTGTCCATGGGTCTCATGGCAGACCGCCCAAGGGGCACTGAGTGACAACAAGCAATGACGCTGCCATGGCATGAGGACGCCTCAAGTTCCTCTAATCCCTGTAGGGTTTACAGTTACCTTGCTCTCCTCTTTTCCTGTATCGGTGCCAAAATGTAAGCAAATTTGGTGCTGCTGCGAGTGCAATGTTTGCCAGTAGGAATGTAAAAAAAACAAACAATACCAAAAAAGGTTTTAAACACTGTGTGTCCTTAAAGGCAGTGTGTGTCTTGTTGATACTTTTGTGTTTTTTTACAGTAAGAAAGTAACTGTGTGTTCCTTTTTCTCACAGCGCCTCAACACTGTGTTAAAGAACATGAAAATTCAGCATCGACATGCATGTTTGTGGTTTCATGCTTAGAGCATGAAACGTGTTGAATCTAGTGAGGCTAGTGATGGCTCGACCCGGGAATTTAATGTTCGCCTAAGGAACGCGAAGGCGAACTTCCGTAAAGTTCGTCGAACCCGGCGAGACACTGCAACCCGCCATTGGACTCAATGTGGCGGTGGCGAATTTTAAAAAACCAAGGGCAACCCCTTTCTGGCCCAATAGTGTATGGGGAAGTTTTGTTTCAAGGGGTCCAAACACCCTAGGCCAATGGACCATGACAACGGGGAATCCATGGCAAAACTCCCATAATTTCTTTTTTTGACACTATAATCTCGGCACCAAGGTTTTCTTCACTAATAGTCATGGGAAATAAAGTGCAATGAGTGATTACCCTTAGACCGTTTGATTGATGTAACCTACTCCGTTTTATGACGCCCGCCACAAACCTGGACTTTGCTCTGTCAACTGTCTCTGAACTCACTGATGAACTGCCTAGAGGGGGGTCTTGGAGGTTTTCATTCATTCACCGTCCTCATTTCTCATTGCCAGGTACCTTGTGCGTTAAGCTCCATCCTGGGGGCAACCGTAGTTGGGATCCAAAAAAAATAAGTTGGTTCATAACACAAATTATTACACCTATCGCTTTTGTCTGCTCACTAATGAACAAGGCATCGCCTTCTCAATCTGGGGTGTGCCAACATGGCCAAGCACACTCTTGAGCTGATCGCTTCAATATTGTGATAACGCCAAGCCCCTTCACCACGCCTGGTAGGCAATCACTCAAAGTGAAGTGGGCACATGCTATGTTGCCTTTTTTAATTGCAGCGGCCCACACCAGAGGTCAGAAAAATTAGGCAGGCTACCACTTGTCCATACACAAGTGGTCATTTACCTTGACCGGAAAATATAGGTATGGTAGGCAGCCCGCTGTTGTATCAGCTGGGCCAGAAAATTATTATGTTTGTCTCCAGGCAGACTGGAAAAATTACACCTTGCGCTTGATACCGCTATTGGTGGCGAACGGAGGATATTCATTCAAGCCCAGTATTGTCGGTTTGTCAGCGTGTGACCATTTTTCGGCTCAAGGCAGTTGTGTATCCCCCACTGTCATTCCCTCTTCGTCATCATGCATCGTTCATCCTCTCAGGAAGGTGAGCGTGATTCCCACACTGTTGGTTCGCACCGAGGCGACATCTTCGGCTTCTCGATCACTAGCCGCCGCATCACTGGTCCCATTTCTGAGCAAGGCACAGCTAGCAAGCGACAGACAGAAGTTCAAGAGCCCAAACTGGGATCCGCTCTCGGCCACGCGTCAGTCGCACAACCCAGTCAATTCAAGGGGTTTCATCGCTTCTACCAGCGTGTCAATATCTGCATTTTAAGGCCAGAGTAGTCTGCGATCTGTATGGGTCGATTTTTTGCTCAGGTGGTCCCGAAGGGCGGTGGCGATGCGTTAATGGACTTTAAAAAGCTCCGCATGTCCTCCCTCAACAGCACGTCTGTGAAGCGCCCATGTCCCTGCCGAGGCGCGGTCGTGTAGCAGGCCAGGATTAGTTGTCACCTCCTTTCCCCTAGTAGAGTCACGTTGTGCTGTGAGCTGTGTGCGACCCCTTAAATGGTGTAAGGAGCAGATGTTGTAGCCTAGCTCTCTAACTGCTGCAATATCCTCTCCAGCCCTCCATGGGAAGCCAGTACATTTCCACTACTTTTCTGCTTGGGGGGTCTATACTGTGGCCACTACCCAGTACAAGATCGTTCCTCCTTCATCTCCTTTATTGATACGAGGCAACACAGCTGAAAGACCCCATTCTCACAAGGATGGATGCCGAGCTACTCAAATCGAGTTCCGCCTCCTCACTGATTCATTGAGGGTCTGTTCCTCCCCCCGCTACGTACACACCCCGGTCCCCAGATAGGTGGACCTACAAGACACCGTGGGCATGCCTGCTGAGGTTGGCTTCCCTCCTCCTGAAACGCCACCTTCTCCATCTCTCTGACTCCTCATACTCCCTCTTCCAGCGTTGCCGAGGTCCGTCAAGCAGGCGCTAAGGCTGGTTTCTGGTGCTGATGGTGACCATACTCTTTCCTCTTCACGCACAAGCCAAAGCCTGATCCAGACTCTTCGCAGGGCACCTCCAGGAAGAAGGCAAATGGGATGAGGTCCGCTGATTGGTGCCTTCGCTGCGACTGACAAGGTTTGTCACTCTTAAAAGGAGCATGAGCCTTACAGGCATTGCGCATGAGCGTCCAGTAAGAATTGCAAAAAAATCCCATCTCCGCATAGGTGTCCTAACTAGTCAATGGTGATACAGATAATTTGACAGCTTTCTCTTGTTGGAGTAGGCGGTCAACATGTGTAGTGTTGAATTCCACGGTGGACTGTCTCAAATCAAGCGCCTCACTGGTTTTTCTTTCGTTCGCGCTGATTTCTGAAAACTTGCCATATACCATGTAGGAACGCTGAAATGGGACACACTGCCTAGCCTGCTTGAGGACGTCCTGTAAGCCTGGGTAATGTGCACAGCGTGTGCACATCAGAATTTGAGATTGTGCAGTGCACGGCCATTGACACTTGCCCAAATTCATGCCGCCAACAGATTGTTTCGTTGTCACACACCACTTTGTCCAATCCTCAGTTGGTGCGGGGTCAGCCACTGAGGTCACTTTGCATTAAGGACAGACAGAGTGCTGGTCCGGTGTGGCTCTCTGCTTTCAGGGCAAACTCTGAAAGCAGCGTGACACTGTCGTATCCGGACTGTGGAATAGCCCTGGGGAGCTGCAGGGATCAGATGATGGTGGGCCGACGCATCAAGAGAAGAGGAGTTCAGCCAGGAGATGGAGTAGGAGGAGTAGAAGAGGTGGCAGCAGGCCTGCCTGCAGTCTTGGCGGTGTCACAAACTCGTCTGCAGAGCCACGCATTCCATGCTGGGCCGCTGTCGCACAGGTTTACCCCATGCGCAGTGTAGTGATGTACCTGCCCTGACCGTGCTTTGCAGACCAGTATCGTGGTCAGATGGACCTTGCCCCAACACTGTATGCAGAGATGCCATTACTTCTTTTCCACAAGGGAATAAGATTGGGATTGCCGTTGTGAAAAAAAATTTCGGCCGGGTACCTTCCACTGCGGTGTCCCAATAGCCACAATTTTTTGAAGGCTCAGACTCCACCAGCTGGTATGGTAAAGCTGGCGGGCTAAGAGCTCCGTCAAGCCACTGTCAGACGCCGGGCAAGGGGTGACTCTGTGACTTGTTTTTTTCCGCTCAAACTTCTCACTTCCTGACCTACCGTGGCCAGATGAGCTGGGACTGCTCAAGCCGAGAGGCGAGTGTCTGGTGGTTGAGAGGGGGCAAGGAGGACAGCAGTGGCTGAAGATGCTGGGACACCGGAGGGGAGGGTGGCTTCGAGTGTGTGTCCTGCTTGTAGCCATGTGTTGATCCCAAAAGGTTAGTGATGCGAGATCATGTGCCTTCTCAAGCAGTTGTAACCGAGGTGGGTTTTGGACTTCCCTCGGTTAGTATCTTATTGCCCGTTGCAAATGCATCGCTGCTATCAGCGGCAGACACCACAAAAAATGCCACACTGCGGACTTTGCACTGATGGCATTCTGGTGTGTCAACAGCATGGGTTTGATTGGCGTGCTGTCCTGCTGACCCCATGTGCCGATAATCTGCTGCTAGACTGTGCCACTAGCTCCTTGCGATGACTGCCCCTGCTTCAACTCTGTCTCCCTCCTCCTCTCTGTCTCTCCATCTCGAACTTCCCCCTGTTCTTTCTCTCTATGTTGTGGCACCCCGTGCATCCACGGACACATCGTCATCATCTTCATAAACCGCTTCACTTGTACTGACCCTCAAGCAAGAAGCAGCAGCGGGTACAACATCAACCCCAACGGTCATCACAACCCGCACCTTCCATTTTTGGTAATGCTACCTGTCAGAGGCAGTCCATGTCATCTACATGCTCTGGCAATAATGGTTGCGCATCACTCATCTCCTCATCAAAAGAATGTTAGCAGCTGAGCATGCGAGGATGTGTGTCCAGGGTCAGAGTGGTGGATGTGGACAGATTGGGTGTCCTCTCTGTAGTAACCATCACTAAGTCCCCAGCATTTCTTGTGTTGACGGTAAGTGGCCTCTGAACATGGCCATTATTCTGGAAAAACACAAAACACATGTTACCGACCACCGACAACGACCACCACGACCCTGCGGGATGGTCTCCTCTGCCTGTCATTTTTTATGTTTTGCGTACAAGGCCCTGTGGCAGCAGATAACTCTGGGGTGGGCACGGGGACAGTTGCACAAGGCTGTAATGCACGGAAGCCCTGCCACTTTTATTAATACCCTTTATGGATAGGGTGAAAAAAAATTGCTGGGTATTACCCTTCCACCCGATACTGTGCTGTGGTGGCCACACACAGTTGGCACACAAGGCTGTAATGGACGGAACCCTGCCCTTTTTATTAATAATACCCTACAATAGGGTGAAAAAAAATTGCTTGGTATTACCTTTCACCAGATAATTGTGGCTGGGCACAACAAGTTGGCACAGGCTGTAATGGACGCCCTGCAATATTTATTAATACCCTACAATAGGGTGACAAAAATCCCTGGGTAACAAAGTGCCACCGATAACTATTGGTCACTGGGCAGTGTGGAGCGCACACCAGTTGGCCACAGAGGTTGTAGTGGTAAAACACTGCATAAGCCCTTAAAATAGGTGAACAAATCCCCTGGGGTAACAAAGTGCCACCAGATAACTATGGGTGGGCATACTGGGCAGTGTGGCGCACACACAGTTGCACAGGACTGTAGTGGTAAAACACATGCAATAGCTCCTTAAAATGGGGTGAACAATCCCCTGGGGGAACAAGTGCCACCAAATAACTATGGGTGGGCATGGGCAGTTGTGGGCACACACCTTAGTTGGCACAGGCTGTAAGTGGTAAAAAGCACTGCAATAGCCCTTAAAATAGGGTGACAATCCCTGGGGTAACAAAGTGCCACCAGATAACTATGGGTGGGGCACTGGCAGTGGGGCGCACACACAGTTGGCACAAGGGTGTAAGTGGTAAAAAGCACTGCATAGCCCTTAAAATAGGGTGAAAAATCCCCCTGGGGTAACAAAGTGCCACCACATATGAGCACTGGCAGTAGGCACTGTGTGATATGAGGCTTGTGCACAATCACTGCCAGCAGCCCACAGCAGGCAAGGGTAGCAAAAAAATAGCCCTAAAAAGGGCTTTGGTGGGTTTTTTCAGGACTCTGTCCTGACGCAGATTAAGGCTTAGTTCCATTGTGTGGAAGCCGGCGCGCGGTTAGAACCGCTGCCGCTAAGAACCCATCTCATGCGGTTTTAGCGGCGGCCATTCACTCCTTTGGCCGCGTAAGTGCTGGGTCGGCCGCGGAATCACGCGGACCGCCGCCTAAAAACTCGGTCCGACCGAGTTTTGGGCGGCCCGTCACGCGATTCCGCGGACAGGGGAATGCCCAACCGCGGCTTCTGCTTCTATGGAAAACACCCTAAGAGTCACGGTCAGGATATACTGCAGATCACACTGAACATTGACTAGCTTATTGTTCCCTATACAGCACAGCTATCTCAACTACCTGTCTCCATCTGCACAAGATGTGAAATGGCGTCTCTCCTGTGCTGTGAGAGGGGGGTGGGATGGTTCCGTGACGTGGTGGGTGCTGATTGGCTGTATTGTCCTGCTGACTGCTCCAGGGTCAAAGTTTTTCAATAAAAAATAATAGTGGGGCAGGCTCGAAAACTCTCCGCCCGTAGTTTTCGCGAGAC
>CM070043.1:11803303-11814386 GCA_036250615.1 Ptychadena robeensis
GACAGTATAGGTGGGTTAAAAGTCCACTAAAAACAACTCTGAAACTTTATAGTTGATGTCCATTCTAACATGTGCTCATTTATGTCTCGGTTACATAGAAAACATTAACCTACCTAAATCTTGGCTCCATAGTCTTGGCCAGTCAATGGCCATGACAATGGTGACTTAGGATATGTGTGTGTGTTTGGGATGGGTGTAATTGGAGGTTGAAGCATTGGGCAGCCATTTTCTGAACTAAAATAACTAGTCTATAAGTCTGCATTTAACAAATGGAATTTGTGAGCAGTGAGGCAATTTTATGCTTATTAGTCTGGTGATGGGAGTTCCATAAGGCCACATATAACAACCACTGTCGTTCCTGGTGCTTGATGTCCCATCCCACAGAGTCAGAATAAGCCATGGTGTAGAACACTGGTTCCCAAACTACTTGTCCCTACCTCAGCCCCCCCCCCTTCACCCCCCTGGAATACTTACACCCCAACCCCCCCAGGTTGGGAACCACTGGTGTACAAGATGCTTGTACTTTCTCTTCAATTCAATGATGCTCTAGTGGACACGAGCCACAAATCGACCAATAGCATGGGGGGTAGGATAGTCTAAGGGCCCCCATACACTTTTACATTTTTAGATCTCTCTGTCAGATTTCCTTTAGATCTACTTTAGTTTTACCAAAACCATGTAATATGAGGGACTTTCTGTACCATCAAGTCTACCTGTGTTCAATCGCAAACGACTCTATACTACATAGTTGTTGGTAGATCTAAAGGATATCTGACAGAGAGATCTAAATGTAAGTCTTTCCATACCCGGGTTAATTTCCATTTAAAATTCCAATAAAAATTCATGTGTATTGAAATGTATGGCTAGCATAAGACATTATGATATTTGATGGGTAGCTGTTATCTCCTTGTTGTTTAATTTATTAACACTTTCACGTTCTTCCACATTCTATAGTTTGTTTGGTAACTCTATTAGCATTTTCAAAGCTATCAATGGCACGTTAGGATGATTGAGATCGTATCTGCTTTCCTATCCTCGGTACAGATTTTTGAAATGGTGTGAAGTGATAGAGACTGGTTAGTGTCTGAGTATGACACTTTCACATATTTTGGTCCTAGGAGTAAAATTACAGAACATTATGAATGGATAAACTTTACAACAATGGCCAGATCAACCCAGATCAACTCAAAATTTGTCTCATTTATGTCCTATTAATCTAAATAACATGGTGCACAATGTCATCTCATGTTCCTGTAATATGTTTGTGTGGAGGCTGCCATCTTGCTTTATGCAAATTCTGCATAACCTTTCTGTGAGTGCAGTCAGAAAGGTAATCTGGCATCTGTTATACTTAGCTATGTCCATCAGACTACCACACAGAAGCAGCACTCCATCCCTTGCTTGGCATTGCCTGTGAGTCTTTTATTTATCTGCTTAGCATAGACATTCATTTTGTAATCCGGCCAGTTGTGACCTTGATGACGAGATGTTGTGGCTCCCCTCAGCTCATTCTCTTCAATAAGTGGATATAATGCTGTGGACTCGTCAGCAGGGTGTTGGCAGCCTGCCTCTAGGTGTCAGGGAATGAGTGTCGAGGAGCCAGAATATCTTGACACTGTGGTTACAATGGGAATCATTTTAAAGAAATACTGGTAAAAAAGGTACGATTATTAAGATGTGATTGGTAATATTTTGTTGATTTATTTAAAAATAAAAAAAGTACACAGTAATTATTGCTGTTTTATTTTAATAATTTCTTTAAATGTTTTACACTTCACTGCCTTAAGCTTACACAACATTGTACAGTCATTGCATACATCATTGCATACAGTGTGCAGGTGCTAAGTTGGCAATTGTCACCCATGCAATCCTAATGGTCAACCACCATAAAACTGACTGGGCACTGGGTGGGACCATGTCAATGAGCCATAAGCAAAGCTTCAATCCATCCTTCTGCTCTTGGTCTGGCCCCTCTGTAAGATTTAAGAACCCATTGTGGCTAAAAAAGTTTGCCCACCCCTGGCATCTTTTGGCTATCCTAATGCTTTAACTTTGCAATAATCCCCCTTACAATTGATGTTGGAATACCTATGAGGCTTGGACTCCACTCTGTCAAAATCCCAGCACTCGGGGTGTGTTAAACATAGGAATTTTTAGCACCGGGATGATGCTGCCTGTAGTATTCTGTATGTCATATACATGTAGTTGTCCTGGACAAATAATTCTGATGCATCCAGGATGCCAAGTGGAGTCTAGATGAAACGGCCTCAGAGATGAAAAATCACAAACTGATTTATTCTAAAAGTGGCAAACTTTGATAATACTATGAAAAGTACCATACTTGAATTTAGGCCAAGTCTCCACATTATATGTGGTAGATGATGGGTTTTACCCACGTTTACAACATGCTTTTGTATTTGAATTGAATGTGTTAACACACCTTGACACAGGGCAACTCTGTGAGCTTTAAAATATTGCTCCCCTTTAAAATAGATGAATATATGGTCCATTGTTAATAATAAGCTGGTCTGGTGGACTGGTATAACTAGACTAGAGGAAATCAGTAGTAGGTTTCTACAAAAGTTATTTATTTGAATAAATAGCTGTTGTTTCAACTAATATAAAAACTGTAATGGCATTGTGGTATATTACCTTTTTTGCCAACAATTGAGGAAAACGTTGACATTGTTCAGCATTGTGCAAGCTGTACAAACAGTCCTGTGTCCACAATCAGCCGTAAATAGCAGGTGCATCATTATTTGTTAATGTGTTTGGCCTATGGGAATCCCAGGGCTTAGCAACACAGAGAAGTTGGGGTTGTAATCAGGACTTTGCTGACTATCTCTCTTGTGTTTCAACACTGTGTAACTATTTACTTCCGTTATCTCGTGGATAAGCCCTTGTCTCAAAACATCTTCTCTAAAAATAATTTAGTTGGATATATTTTGTCATTTGTTGTTATCTTTTTAGACGTTCCATAGGGCTTCAGTAATGATTAATGTTGGGCATACACTACCTGACCTTGTAATAGAAATCACAATGTCATGAATTAATACATTAACTGATAATGCCCGATATCTATCACGATTATTTTCCTTTAATCGCTTCAGACATGAATGGAGGCGATTTGCGATTCTATGGAGGCATTTTCTTTTCTAATGGTGGTTCAACAAAAATGGTTTAAAAAAAACGCCTGTGAAAACCGCCTGGTCAATCACGCCGATTGCCTGCTGGTGATTCTGAAGGCGATTAATCGTCTAAGTGGGAACATAGCCTTAACCTCCCTAGCGATATGCCCGAAGGCACAAGGACAGAGGCACACAACCTAGTACAACCATTCGTTGTACTAGGTTGTGCGCCTCTGTCCTTGTTCTTATTTGTCTGTTACTGGGGCCACACTCCTCCATTTTGAGAGCTACACACCTACACACAACTTAAACATCCATCCCTCATACTGACTCCATTTTGCTCTGTGATCCTTGCTCAGGCCCCATACACCAACTGAGGGCCTTTCTGGCCACTGTTATCACTATAGCTGTGTAATCACTGCTGAAGGTTGTGCGCAACTACCCATCATCTTTCTTAGCGGGCAAAAGGAGGCTGCAATTATCGATGCGCCCGAACTGGCTTCGGGCACGGCGCAGGAGCTCACCTGGTCCGGCTGCCGCCTCCTCGCCGGCTTCTCCCGGGTTCCCACGTGATGTCACAAAGGCGGGACCCGGGCTTAAAGAAAAATTTTATTTTTTCCATTTTTTTTATATTTCTTTTTTTAGTTTTGAACTGGATCAGAGAAATGTCTTTATTTGATCCAGTTCAAAAGTGTATCCAGCTAGCAGAAACGCTGCATCTGGATCCACCTCCGGCTGGACCCGAGTGTCTCCTGAAATAGCCAATCTCTCCCGCTATTTCGGTGATTGGCACTCACGTGCCGATTACGTCACGGCCCAGGCAGGAGATTTAAAGGTACATGAAAATGTTTTTTTTTTCTAAGATTTTTTTTTCTTATTTGTTTACATTTGCTTTTAATTGGATTGGATACATGTTTTATCCAATGCAAATCAAAAGAAAGCAAATGTAAACTTATAAAAATTTATAAAAATTGTTAAGAAATTTTTTTTTTCATGTACCTCTAAAGCTGGCCATAGCACTTCAATCTGTGAACGATTTTGCGAATGATCATCATGGGCATTCAGGGTGATCGCTTGGTGATCAATTGCAAAACAAACCCGCCCACCTGGAGCAACCGCTCGTGGTCGCACACAACTTTGATCAGCCAGAGAACGAACGTTTTTCTCTGGCCGATCGCCAGTACTTTAAATGGCGACCAGGGTCCCCATCCAAAGTATCGGTTGTCAAATGGTGTACTTCGATTTGCAGAACGATTAACCATGGCGTGATGATGTCATCATGCTGTGGTCAAATGTTCGAGTGGTCAATTGTCACAATTTGCACATAAAAATGTCTGTCACTTTTATACATATTTCAATCAGCCTGGGTTTGAAACGAAAGAAAAAAAAAACACAGACTTATAAAACAGGACAGATGTTTCTAATAAAAGATTTTATGAAGCCAGTGCCTGTGGTATAGATGTGTGAATGCCTTATTTTTTCATTGTGTAGGTGGCTGGACTAGTTACAGTAACCGAAGGAACTATCATAGAATAAAGACATTAAAAGTAAACATTGCTGTATGGAGGAAAGGGATGAGCGGGGTGGAGGGAGTAATAAAGAAAGCTCTGTGTGTTACAGTCATCGAAAATCTGCTGCTCTGCGCTGTTTTCCTTGGCGCGATCTTTATGTGGTTTCATGTTGGACTTGGAATTCTGCTTTGGCTGTAAAATTCTGCTTGAATCATCATTGTGCATTGCATAGAAACTGCAGGAGGCTATCAAAATAAACACATCAGACATGAAAAAAATGTAGATAATATTCAATCCTTTTGGTATTTTCATTGTTCTTCCTTCTTGGAATAAAAAACTTTTAGTGAAATAGCTTTTTTATATATATATGTATATATATATATATACACACACACACACACACTCAGACTATTCTTTAAAAAGAATTCTCCTAGTAACATAATTGTTAGCCATTGGAGAAGAAAAGGGAAGGCAAGGGGAAGGGGCCTGGCTTATACTGATTGGCCAAGGGTTTAAATTTTGTACACTATTATTTAAATGATGTGTGGTCCATTTTGTATAATAAAGACCTTTTGCAATTAGAAATACTTAGATTCTCATCTGTATTGTCCTTAAAGCCCTATTCAGTTTGTAGCATTGTGACTTATGCCCAATGTAGGAAAAAGTTAGTCATAATTTCTAAAATGTTGCATCATGTCTAATATTAAACATTAATTTTACTGATTCAAAACCCTTGAGTCAAACAACCTTTGCCTCATCCCAAGGATGAGAATGACGGAATCCCTTTGGAACTACCTCTCTATAGCTTTGAAAGATAAAATTTAAACATATTGAGCTAGCTTTTAAAATGACTATCCCACCACAGATTATACTATAGTTGGTTTAAACATCAAGGTAGGGATGCCTGCCCGGTAGGATTTATTGTCGGAAAGGCGTTTGGTAGGGTGGCATTGCCTTATCCAAAAACTATACTAGCTTTTACAGATGTGCAATAGTTGAGTTAATTGCAAAGCCCCTGAACATGGTATCACTACAAATTCGAGATGTGAAAACAATACAAAAGTTATCTATCTACAATTCCTGCACGATCCGATCCCCTCGGATGCTGTGCGCGCTCCCGCATCCCTTAAGAATCGGGTCGTGCAGGAATTGGAGGCTGCAATTGACAGGGATTGGGCTGAAATCAGCCGTCCTGCCGGATCGCACAGTTATCCAACAGGATGGTATATTTTAGTCCGATCCCATTAGTTCAGCTGGGGACGGCTGCCCCCAGCCGAACTAAAGAGCTGCACATGCAGAGTGCCATCCGATTCTTGGCACTAGCGGGTGGGCGTAATGACGTCATCACGCTTCCTGCTACTGCATAGAATCGAATAAGGAATAGACGGTACATCGTACCGTCTATTCTCAGCTTAACACATTTAAGTTAATTTAAGTAAGTATGTATAATTTAAGTAATCAAATGTTGACTTGATGTTGAACTACCATAAATTAATGCAGTTAGTTATTCTCTTTTTACTTCTCAATGTTCCTACAGTCCTTCTCTACATCTTCAAAAATGTAATTAATGATACCATGTTCAGGGGCTTTGCAATTAACTCACGAATAAACTAGTTGAAATTTCTGGATCTTGTCTACTGGCTAAATCTTTGTACAGAACTGCAATAATTATTCTGTTTGTGTATTTAGGACAGTATGGTATATGACAATATTTCAGTAAATTCTACTGCCAAAGTTTGGTAAACGTTTGGTGGAAGTAGAGTATAAAATGCAAATGACCTGCTTTGATCTGTCGCCCTATGTTGGCACCCGCGATCCGCGGATTTCTAGTGGTAAAATTGGCCATGGCTCGCTACGTGTATGGGGGCATAAGTAGACATATTTAAATTCCATTATCAAAAAAGAACTTAGAGATGGACCTTTCATTAAATATGGTATGTTGATGTTTTGAAATATCCAGGACAATGTTCTTAGTCTTTTTATCCCAGAAGAGAGAACCACTACTAAAACCAATTCACTATGGGTCAGACAAAAATATGCCCCAAACATTGCTGGCCAGTGGTGATCAGAATGCCCCCATTGGCCAACTTTCATTTTTGATCTCATTTCTTAATCTCTTATATGATCGTATTGGAATGTATCTGAATGGAATTCAGCAGCCAAACAATTTTGAGAACCTTTTCTCTGATCAGTTGATCTGATCAGTTGCATTTAATGCAGTCAGAATCCCATTTGTGTTTCCAAAGACCTTTTTTTGGGAATGCTAAAGAAAGACAAAAGGTGGATGAATTATAAATGATAAAATGAGTATAACGGTTGAAAGTTGTTGCTGTAAACCTTCAAGAAGTTCAGATGGCAAAAATGATGATGTACATAAAGCTGAACTCTACTACAACTTCCACATTTGCAAAGTTATTTCATCTGTCCTAAAGCTGCTTGCTACTCTATGAATTCTCTCAACTGCTCATAATTTAATAAAAATTAAGATTCCCTATGGCTTACATGGTTGAATTTCAAATACCGTATTTTCTGGTGTTTAAGACGACTGGGCATATAAGACGACCCCCAACTTTTCCAGTTAAAATATAAAGTTTGGGATATACTCGCCATATAAAACTACCCCTCTTACAATGCACACCAAATAAAACTTTAAAATCAAATTTGATATCAACATAGCCAAATGTGCCGACGCGTGTCTTTTTTTCGGCCAGGTCAGAGAAACCGCAGTGGATGCATAGCCTTACTCTGTACTTTCAACCCCCAGATCTACAACAAGCTTAAAAGTCCTATTTCTTTAGTAATTTAATTTCCAAATTTCACAAACCGTTTATAGTTATTAATGTTTCCCTGCAGTTATCCAAGTGACATGAATTTTTTTACATTTAACAATAAAAACTGAAAGAATTTTGGCAATCAAAAATGTAAATTTTTATACATGATGCAGCAAAGGTGTTTTAAATGTGTTTGAGCTGCAATACCAGTTATAGCCACTGGAGCCACAGCCTCTAGTGAGCACATCCGCTTCGTCTCACACATCAAGGAGGGAGAGAGGGAGGGGGGATGAGGGGAAGCTTCCCATAACAGGCAGACTCCTCAGGCTCAGAAGTTTCAGTACTTGGCGTATTAGACGACCCCAGACTTTTTGATTTTCCTGGGTTTAAAAGTCGTATATGCCAGAAAATACAGTAGATTGAGGCCTTTTTTACACAAAAAGGTGTAAGTAGTCTATGTTATTTCATGGTAAATTTCAAAACGTATTTCAAAATGTAAATAAATGTCAATGGGTCATAAGGGTATCCTTTCTAGTGTCTAAGTCTGTAATCTTTCATCTAAAGGTAATTTATTCATCTTCAATCTTACTTTTAGGCGCAGGTAGGGCTAAACATAGTCTGGGGGGACACCAACTTGAGGGGAATCCTTTGGTTACCCATCCTCATTATACGCATTCCAAAGAATATTATTGATCAACATTTCGGAAGATATCCTATATTTTTATCATTTTTTTCTCTCCTTCTCTTGATTATGTTAAGGTGAGACCAAACATCTATCTCCCGAGGAAGCAGAATATGTAAAACGCAAGATAAATGGATAAATAGTGCCCTAGTATACGTATATGCACATGAAAGTTCTCCTGAATATGACTAGTTACTATGGAATTGTACTATATATGACAAAGTTTCTGTTCTATATAAATAAACGTTCATGTGTTTTAATCTACGGATATCCAATAGATTCACTCTCCTTCCCCCCGCCTTTCTCTTTTTTTATGTATGCAATTTATGGGATGCGGCACATTAACTTATTCATATTGGGAGTGTATGACAATAGGGATAGAATTCTTGACATATATGTATTTTATCATCATCTATTGATCCATGTGGCTACAGTTAAGCATAAGGCACAATTCCGCTAAACATTACTCACATTCTCTTTGGGAATGAATACTGATAACAGCTAATAGAGCAATAAAGATACAACTGTGTGGTTGTTTCACTATTCTCAGCTTAAAAGGTGCCCTTAACTTTATTTCACCATATGAGAGGATTTGAAGTATCTGGCTGGTTCTATCGTTATACCCCACCCATGTAGGCTGATGAGCAATGAAGGTTCTGACATTCCTGCTTACACAAAGGATTGTGGCTCACTGCTTACTCTGCATTATTTGCCCTGGAAGGTCAGCCTAATAGTTTCTATTCTTCAGACTATGAGCTGTCAGCGCCATGAAAAAGCAGAAATCTGGCCGAGTGTTATTACAGCAGAGAATTACAGCAAAAAAAAGACATTTACAGACTGATATAATGCGATCACTGCCAGGCGGGCTATTGTCTAGAAAATGTTAGCTTTCAGCTTGGGTTTTAATTAAGCTTTTATTTGCTCTCAGTAATTACTTTCTTAGCAGTGGGATAGGACACATGACATCATCTCCACACGGTGTCTGGAAAAAAAAAATCTTGGTTCTGGTTCAGTCACCCCATTCAACGGCCTGTCATTTGTTTAATCTGTTAACACACATGCCTTTCTTTAAATAGTAATCAAATAACAGTTTATTAGACATCTATAGTCTGAAACTAGCAGTAATTGCAAATCTAATCATGGAACATGTATTAAAAGGGGTCCTAGAGGGGCACATACATAAGGCCCCAATCACAATAACACTTCCTTCACTTTTCAAAATTTTACGTTTATGTCAAGAAAATCCCAGTGGCATGTACATTTTAATGCAGGATAAACTTTAGAACTATATCTGGTGACCAGACCAATTCAAATGTACCGTGTCCAACAAATACAAATTAGAAGGGGCAAGGAATTTACAGATACTAAAGAAAATTTACACCGTACATGTTTAATTCCTGATTTTATTATACAGCATAATACATTTACATAATACATGCACAGCAATGTATTTGAAGAAACAAAAGCACCATGGGTACTTTCAAAGTTTATCAACAGTGACAACCATTGTGGTTAGTTGAGGTTTGCATATGTATTAGTTCTTATTATTGTTTTAAATAGTAACACATCATACCAGTAATACCAGTAATAATGTTAAAGATACTTACAAAAAGGGGTACAGTGTTGGTTTTAGGGTCAAATATGCAGAACCTCTTCCAGAAGATGGTAATTCAAAAGGACCCCTGAGGGGAACTATCAGGCTTGGACCAAACAATGAAGCCCATAAGATTGTATGTACATTTTCTTTGGTACCTGTGAAGTCCTTCCTTTTTTGTACTTTATTTTAATGCAGAATTTGCAAGCTGAGCAAAGTTTACATGAAGGAAAAAAGTATTACACGATCTACATTGGAAAACCTTGAGTAGGGGAAGACTTGGGAAAGTTGTCCTGAGCTAAGATGCTTTATCATTTCTACATTCATGGCACATCCCACAGTAATACATTTTGGCAATTAAATAGCTACCTGATGCACATTTAAACCTTTGATTGTAGAGTATGGCAGACTACAGATTTCCAACACCATGAAGGTACATGACAACAGACCACGCCCAAATACCACCAAGGGGACACTTTTAGTGGCACACTTTCCTAAGTCTGCAGAATATTGTGCTTACTATGAAAGGACCACTTTGGTTAGGTTGGCCTTGAGGCCAAAGATTGTTAGTCTTTCTCTAATGGTGTACCTAGGCAGGTAGGACGAAGCTGGGCCAATATCTTCATATCAGAATCTTAGAAATATGGGGCAACCAGGAGAAAGAACTCACTAATGGACGTGATGTGCAGGCATCTGGACATGCCAATGTATATCTAAAATGTTGAATGTTTTTAAACCAATGCTCTTGCCACATACACAATGATAGGCCTCCCAGTACTCTGCTGTTCATGTAGCCTGGAAAAGCAATGCACCTAATGACTATATTGTATTGTTATATTTAAATACTTGATTTTCGGCGAAGGTACACTAACATATAAAACTATTATTTATGATATGTCTATGGTAGTGATAGTGGACATCTAGAGCTTAAAGAGATTCATCTGCTGGTATGTATGTATGTATGCATGCAAGAAGTCATTAAAAAATAAGTATAGCACACTAATGCCTGCCATACACATGCCGATTAGCCGCCAATTTTTCCGCTGACCGACGGGCGTGCAAAATCGGCCGCCAATCGGCGTGTGCCCACCCCACAGCTCGGGAGAGAATGGACATGTCGGATGTTCTCTGGCCGATGCCATTACCTTAAATGAAGACCGGCGTCTTCATTGAAGATAATGGCCGGCACACAATGGGTGCCCAGCCGATTGAAGCAGCCCCAGAATGCAACGTGATGACGTCATCACGGTGCATATCGGAGCTAGTCTGTCTGCACCCGTCTGTGGGTGTATGGCAGGCTTTAGGAACACCTTCTCTGTTACTTGACATCATCAGGTTAGAAGCAATGTTTTCCAGTTTAGGTTTGAAATTTCCTAATCAGCTATTGTTACTCCACC